>JASAMV010008311.1:0-50910 GCA_030248065.1 Rhynchonema sp. JSB1_4
AAACATCAACAATAATGTCGGTGGCCTGGGCTGCCTTATGCACCGAACCTCTAAAATGTCCTTGTCTTGTGCCGGTTAACGATGTTGAGTTTTATTTTTACACAGGCGAATTCAATATTCCAGACAAATGTGTGCCAAATAATGGAGCCTCAACGATCCAACGGTGCACCAGCGGAAATTAGCTTCTCATTGGACACACGAGGGCAGGCATCAGGTGTGGCCAAAGCTGGGCCTGAACAGAAGGAAGTTACAACAGACGACCGTGACAACATTGCATACAGACTCTGGCCGACTTTTTGGCTATTGAAAGTTAGTGCTCATTTTTGGAAGTTGATAGGTGAAACTATGGTTAGACACTTTCGACATGTCCTGCCCTATCACATAGTGCACTTATGTGACAAAGAGTTTCATCCATTAGCCCAAAGCTGAGCTGAAGTGAGCCCATAACCGCGCCTGACCTAAAGTTTGTCCAGAACAATTAAATAATCCCCACCCGTGACCTAAAGATGTGACCTCAGGATTATTTAGCCACGAATTAAGCCAAAACTGAACCAATGTGAATCCTCGAGTAGCCTAAGGACTTAGCCACAATTGCACACCTGTAACAACAAGCATAAAACATGACGGTTGTTGGAGCGCTCATGTTGTAATGCATACAGCATCATAACCTACTGTACATGGCGACTCGAAGGACACGAATGTCAAAAAAAAGACCAAGAGACTTATTTTTGTCTCTGTCAAGACGTGTCCACAAGTTATCATCAAATGGCAACTTAGTCTTGTGTCCAGATTCAATCAAGTTTACCTTCAGTTCTGCGGTTATCTGCCGTGCACTCGTGAGTCCCTAGTTACGCCAAAGGCGCGCCTCGTCCATCCAGCCTTGTTGTTATGGCAAATCATATTAGTTGGATTCTTCATCTACATCACCGGCATGAACACGGACACAGGTGACGTTTTGTTGGTCAAGCCTGATTACCACACAAAAAAACCTCGGATAAGTCTCAATTGTGGCCCTGACTTGGAAATCTTCAAAGCCCTGCCACCAACCAACAAACAACGACGACCCTTTGCAGTCCTGAAATACTCGAACTTGTTCGGTGCCATGCATCAAAAAAAAAAAAACGGTAGAAAACGGGGCTTTTACCTAATCGCAGGATCACACTAGATTGTGCAGGTTCAATCGCCAAAAGGTGCTTGTTAAGGTATCGCTTTGCAAGGGTGACCCGGAGGTTGTGTTAACTGTACATTGGAGGGTCAGGGAAAGAACCAATTAAAACATTTCTTGGCACCAAATACATAATAAAAAAATGCAAAACACCAATCATACCTGATCATGTGGTTGATGCGTTCGAAATACAAGATCGGCAAGAGTGTCCACACGGCCAGCATGGGAACGGTGAGGTGAGCAAGCAGGCCGAACCAGAGCTTGACCAAATTCACCGATGGGTTATTGTAAAATCGGTAAAGGAGCATGAACAGGTAGATAGAGACGAAGTAGACGAACATGACGCAGTTCACCGATCCAGCGTGGAATGGCATGTGGTAGTGGGCGGTGAACGCGCTGTCAACCTGCAAATTTGGGATGTTTCAAGCCCGAATCGACGACTAGAACCTTGGATTTTTTCCTGCCCACCGCAAGAAGAAACACTTGCAACCTTGTGTACGTATTGGACCAGTTTAGCGTGTTCGACGACCATGGCGGTCATCAGAATGACGTACATCGCCGCTATCACCGGTTTGAGTGCCGTGATCGCGCTGCACACCGTTTGCGGATGCATGGCACCGAACAAGTTCGAGTATTTCAGGACTGCAAAGGGTCGTCGTTGTTTGTTGGTTGGTGGCAGGGCTTTGAAGATTTCCAAGTCAGGGCCACAATTGAGACTTATCCGAGGTTTTTTTGTGTGGTAATCAGGCTTGACCAACAAAACGTCACCTGTGTCCGTGTTCATGCCGGTGATGTAGATGAAGAATCCAACTAATATGATTTGCCATAACAACAAGGCTGGATGGACGAGGCGCGCCTTTGGCGTAACTAGGGACTCACGAGTGCACGGCAGATAACCGCAGAACTGAAGGTAAACTTGATTGAATCTGGACACAAGACTAAGTTGCCATTTGATGATAACTTGTGGACACGTCTTGACAGAGACAAAAATAAGTCTCTTGGTCTTTTTTTGACATTCGTGTCCTTCGAGTCGCCATGTACAGTAGGTTATGATGCTGTATGCATTACAACATGAGCGCTCCAACAACCGTCATGTTTTATGCTTGTTGTTACAGGTGTGCAATTGTGGCTAAGTCCTTAGGCTACTCGAGGATTCACATTGGTTCAGTTTTGGCTTAATTCGTGGCTAAATAATCCTGAGGTCACATCTTTAGGTCACGGGTGGGGATTATTTAATTGTTCTGGACAAACTTTAGGTCAGGCGCGGTTATGGGCTCACTTCAGCTCAGCTTTGGGCTAATGGATGAAACTCTTTGTCACATAAGTGCACTATGTGTATAGGGCAGGACATGTCGAAAGTGTCTGACTATAGTTTCACCTGATCAACTTCCAAAAATGAGCACTAACTTTCAATAGCCAAAAAGTCGGCCAGAGTCTGTATGCAATGTTGTCACGGTCGTCTGTTGTAACTTCCTTCTGTTCAGGCCCAGCTTTGGCCACACCTGATGCCTGCCCTCGTGTGTCCAATGAGAAGCTAATTTCCGCTGGTGCACCGTTGGATCGTTGAGGCTCCATTATTTGGCACACATTTGTCTGGAATATTGAATTCGCCTGTGTAAAAATAAAAACTCAACATCGTTAACCGGCACAAGACAAGGACATTTTAGAGGTTCGGTGCATAAGGCAGCCCAGGCCACCGACATTATTGTTGATGTTTGAGCGAATTCGTACAACATTTTGAAGTTGGCAACCAGTGAGACAACCTTGCTATTGGGTTGGGTGGGGGCACAGGTGCACCGAATGCAAAAAACAGTTGTGACATCCGTCAAAAAATGGCGTTAACAAAGTTTGCAGCGCCAGTCACGCATATAATCAGATTAGCAGTTACCACATTGCCACAGAACAAAACATTGCCTTTGGCATTTTCCCAGGAAAGCAAGCAACTATAGGAAGGCCGAAATTCGTTTCTGTTTCCTAACCTGGGGAGACTTATCGGAAATGTTCCGATTAAGCGGAAATGTTCTCAGCCACAAAAAATAGCTGACAGCATTGAAGGCAAAATACAAGCTGCTGTAAGTCATCCAGGGCACATAATGGAAGCAGTGTGTTGGATTCTGCTCAGTCAGCTTAGCGGTTGGGGACTCTCAGCATAATTTTGGTTTTCTAACGTAACGACTGTGTCACACCAGATATTATGTCTCGCACACAAATTGACAATTTTCAAATATTATTTCCCTCGCTGAGCCAGGGACGGCGTTTTCCGTTCGCTCCTAGCAATGGGAATCCTGCTCGAACAAGATTTATTGGAGCTATTGACAATGTCACTCATGCTATTCTCCGAAAATCGAAATGCTGCAATAACGGATCAGGGCAGCGCCGAAATGATTAGTGAAGTTAGCTAGAGGTAATGGAGGATAATGCCCGCAGTTTGCTTGAATCTGTCGAAAAGACAACCGCGACCGCATGATTTCATCTGAACGAAACGTGTTCACGCAAAGTCGGGCCGACAGTGCCCTCAGAGAGTAATGATGCACATGAATAATTTATGCTGTCAGCCGCCCATGCAGCTCATCGGTTTTACTTTTATAAATGTTCGGTTTGTCGGCAAACAGGGCTGGGCTGGGCGCATGATACAGTTTCACTGGCATTGGCTAGCGCGTGGTGTGCCAGCGCATCATGTCAATTGTGCAACTGAGACACAGTCTGCTTCGCCGTAATTTGATCATCATCAGCGTGCCCACGCACGAAAAATGCGCCCGCACTTTCGCAGGCAAAAGGGTTGCTGGCGTTCTCATGCCCGCACAACAGCTTTAACAGACGATAAGCGACAGAAGAACCACTGTGCGGAGCAGCCTAATGCGTGAATAGCATGCAATACCCTGCTGGGTGAAAAATGATGACCAAACAAAGTATACGTCAAAGAAAACCGTACTGTTAAGGCCCAACTATACTTCGTTCTCTGACGCAACAAAGAACAAAAGAACATCAAGAACTTGATGGAACAAGAACAAGCTAGAACTGAGTTGCGGCTTGTTCTTTGTTCTCAACTGTTGCCGCTTGTTGCGTTGTTTCACGAGGGAACTATTGTTCTTCCATGTTCCGGGACGAAACAAACGCTATGAAAGAGAAAAATTCAAATTTTCATGAAGCCCCCAGCTGCCCCAGAAATTTAGGGAGCGCTGCTGCACGCTTATCTGAAACGTGTGGCGACCAAAAGTACCGTTAAAAAAACAGCAAAAAAATAATAATGTGTGTGGAGCACCGTTCACTGATAATCAGCACTTGGTTGGGACCAATGACGGCTCTTTTGGGTTAGGGACGGGGCATGAGACTTAGGGCGGCTCAAAAAGCAACGATTTATCGACTTTCATTTGATCTTGCAAACTGAAACACTGTTTGATAAACAAAGAACGTATTTGTCCAAAAAGTTCGGCAACATTTGGTGTGTTATGCCTCCACCATCTGATGGACGCGATCGGGTTGTCAACTTGCTGTGTCAGGCAACATAATACGTTATCCGCCCGCCACACATTATACAGTGCACAACACACACACACACAATGCGCATAACGCACAGCATAACGTTATCACTCTCCGGGAAGAGTCTGTAAAATAATTTTACCGAGTGTGTCGGTAAAACATGAAAACGCTGACTATCTGTAATTTTTACAGATTATTTGTAAAAATTACAGATACTTTGTAAACGTTACAAACTGTCTGTAAAAATGGGCGAAAGCGCGGGAATCAAAAATGTTTCATGTGAAAGTGTTCCTTACTTACTGATAACGTTGTGTTGTCATTTATCCCTGCTTTGTTTTAACAAACTGTGCGTCTTTATTCTTTATTTCTTCGTGCTTTGTGCGGATTTTGAAACCTTTTTTGTGTTGATTCACGTGTGATTAATTTGCCCAAAAATCCACCCAAGCTCCTCCCACCTTGAAAATAAGGCCTAAGCCTACGCCTGTGCTTAGGCATAGGACCGTGTTTAGGCACAGAAAAGTGGGCGAATTTTGGGCGAATTTTTGAAATAAACTTCTTCATTTCAACAAAACTATATTCACTATTATTACTATCGTTCGAGAATGCTCGTAAATCTGAATATTACAGGATCGGACTAATCAATTCGATTGCAACTCAACTCGGTTCGTTTTGTCGCCAACAGGATCGGCTGATCAGAAAGGCTGATGTGCATCATCACGTCGGTGTCAATAATTAAAACCGTCAAAACACCAAACGCAGCTGATTACCGCAATTTATTGAAGGCGAGATATACTCCAAAATGAACTCGTACTTCACTATTATAGCTCGCCTCCTATTATGGTTCAGACTCTGCTTACAAGGCTTACTTTACCTACCCATGTCTAGTACCAAACCTAAACCACCACTATTGGAACGCGCACGAACTTAATTGTGCATTCATTTCAATAGTTATATACTTGTCTCTTAATACCGCAAAAGTTCTATGTATCAATATTTTGCTGTGTTTTCGTTGTTGTGTTACGCATGGGTTCGTAACACACCTTATGGTATACGTTTTAGTTCCCATTTAGATTGTTCTCCTCAACCATATGCGTGCTTTGATAGGTATTTACAGTATGTACTTATGTATGCTGTCATCGTACGCAAGTACAAGTGATATCATGGACAAAAGCAGCCTGTTGCAGTGGAAATAAAATCACCGATAAAGTCTGTAAAGTCCCACTTTTACCAACTGTCTGTAAATTTACCAACATTCTGTAAAACGGCAGCTACTATGCAACACACGTAATATTTTACAGACAGTCTGTAAATTTTACAGACAGTTTATGTGCTCAAAATTTTAACGAGAATCTGTAAAAATTTTACCGAATTCGGTAAAATTCGGCCAAAATTTCCCGGAGAGCAGCACCGCATTAGCAGCACTCGGTTGGTTCTTATAAAGGATTAGCGCGCTTCACAACGACGGTCCAGTGTTATGGTGGAAGTGCGTTGACTCGCCAGCCCAAACACACTGGTCCGCCACTGACTGGTTCGAGACCGCCCTGGGGTCAGTACGCATTTGTCATTTTCTGAACTTTTTTAATTTTTTCTTTCTTTTTCCACTTCAATCACTCAAGTACCATCAACAAATGTCACAAACAGCACTTAATTGCGCTTGACGACAGAGAAAATGACCAAAGAACAATCACAAAGTTGAAAAATTTCAACTCTGTTATTTGTTCTCTTGAGAACAGGATTTGGGTGTTTCGTCGTGTTTCGCCACGAACGCGTTTATACTTTTTTGGCTGTTTCACGTTGCGTGTTCTCAGGCAAGTATAAAGGCACTACGAAACAGGTTGAAGCAAGAACACGAATTTCTTGTTCTTGTTGCGTCAGAGAACGAAGTATAGTTGGGCCTTAACAAAAAAAATTGTTTCTTCTTGAGCGTGTCACTACATGAACGCACCCATGGTTTGATTCGCCATTTTTCACCCAGCAGCAGCGCACTTTGCAGAAGGTGCCATCGCACCCTCCCGACTCCCAGCGGAAGCGGCGTACACTCGTCATCGTTTTTATTGTACAACAACCAAATTACTGTTCCATCAAAGTGTGCCAAACAAAGTCTTGAAGTGAAACAAGCTACATTATTCACTCATTCTTGGATAAAAATGGTGACAGTTTAGTTTATGTAGTATCAATATCACAGCGAGCAAATTGTTGCCGAAAAGAACATTTATTCACTACCGCTGGTCCGTAACGAGTCGAGCCTCGTTCAAAGACGGATAAAAAAACCGACGTGTCTCTGGCATTTTTGCTCCATACTGTACCGCTGTGAGCATGTGGCAGGTCCGGGGACATCGTCGCACGTTTTGATTTGGTCGCGCGTATTTTCAACTAGCTTAGGTTTAGGCTAAAGCATCGGCTTAGGCTTATAATTGGGCTTAGGCTTAGGCTTATGCCTACGCTTCGGCTTCGGCTTAGGCTTCCAGCTTTCCCTTAAGGTGGAGTTATACTTGTCCTCATGTGGACATTTTGTCCGCATGGACAAATCATTGTTCCGGTCGTATTTTGTCAATTGTTGAAACTTCACCTTTGACCAGCATACTAGTTGTTCCCCCAAACCTGCTGAACAACTGTTACAATTTTCGAAGCTCTTGCTCCAACCAATCGCAAAATATGATCAATACGAAGTTTTGTCCATGTGGACAAAATGTCCACATGAGGACAAGTATAACTCCACCTTAACAGCTGGATATGTTGTAATTCACACAACGCGCAACCATGTCACAAAGAGCGACGATGTCTCACAACCATGTGGCACGCAGAATATGTATAACCATGGCACTTGTATGCACCAAAAGGGACCAGTATGACTAAACCGATAAGTGAGTTTGGTTTGCGTTCGGGTGCTCCTGCTGCTTTGTACGATCCTGTAAGTTCACCTTCGTCTGCATGTGTCGTTGGTCTGATTGGTTAGTATGGACGCACTGTAGCAAATGTATGCAAGAAGCTAAAAAAGCAGCTGCATTTTTCTGTGCCGCTTCATCAATGACACATGAGATGCAACTGTCGTTGTTAACCGATCAGCCGTTAAACGTTCATGCCGATGAAGCAATTCCACAGCGAAGTGCAAAACAAGAACACGCTTTTCAAACACCTCGTTGGGCTGCTATTCTCGCAAACTTGACATTTATTGCGAGCAGGTATAAATGTTTTATTAAATTGAGTGCAAATCGTCATCAATCACTGGATCAGAAAAAGTTGCCCACAGACAAGTTCTTAATCAGTTGGTTTTGCACGTTGAGCATCAGTGGTGGGTGGCAGCAATTTCGTGCTTTGTTCCTTCGCACCTGTTTTTGCGGCCAGAATTTGATTTGGTCGTAAATGCAACATTAATATTCATTAAATACGCAAATTGATTGCCGTTTGTGATAATCAAAACCGGAAAACATAGTCGCAGAGCATACATACAGTATACAGTATGTATATTCACGCAATCGTTTGGAAAAAATTAATTCGTAAATTTTATTGCACCAGTTTGAGAGCATGGTTTTTCTGAACCGACGTACATGCGCTGACAATGAGTGGCTAAAATGTGAGACAAAAATTGCTTTGATTTGGCGGTGCAAATGCAAAACGATATGGAATCAGTAACCTACTACAAAAACAAAGGTTTCACCGTCTTCGGTGAGTGCACTCCCCTAGACACAAATATTCCAACAAGTTTTTTCATTTAATGAACCATTACTTGGTCGTCTGAGATTCATAAACTCTTCCTGACAAACTGGATAGTACGGCACATATACTAGCATAATAGGAATTACATAACTGAGTTTTCCGGTTACAGCCCCCTCCGGTGTGGCTATATTTGGAATTTTTTCGTTCAGGTGCAAAGCTTGTTGTTCAAAATTACCGATAAAAAGGGACGAAACGAGCTGTTTTCCGTAATCCGTACCTTGTGGTCAAAATGTTTTGCTTTTCTTGCACGTAGACAGTCTATACCAAGTATAATTATACGACACAAAAACGTGTTGCATTGCAATCAGTTATGAACCATATTCGAAAAGCATAAAAAGTTTTACATGGGGATCTATTTGGGAATAAATAATTTTCTTTCCCACCTGGAGCCCAGGGGTTGTAACAGGAAAACTCCGGTACCTGGCAGGCTCACGGGCAATTGAGCAAGACCACTTTGAGCAAGACCACTTTGAGCAAGTGAAAAAGAGCAGAGCCAAAAGGGCAAAGCCAAAATAAGGGCAAGGCCAAAAGGGCAAAGCCCAAATAAGGGCAAGACCAAAAGGGCAAAGCCCAAATAAGAGCAAGACCAAAAGGGCAATACCAAAAGGGCAATACCAAAAGGGCAATACCAAAAGGGCAATACCAAAAGGGCAATACCAAAAGGGCAATACCAAAAGGGCAGGACCAAAAGGGCAAGACCAAAAGGGCAAAGTCCAATTATCGCACTACAACACGTTGTTCAGGCAATTGGACCTTGATTCCACTGTTTGTAGCGCTTTAGGGTGTAAAATTCACCTTGTTTTTTAGCACTCTGCATTTTGAATTTTGTTTCTCATGCGTGCAATGCATTGCTTCAAAGAGAGGGAAAGCTGTGGCCGTGGATACCGCGCGTCTGTGCCAATGCAAAAACATCAGCTGAGCGGACGAGGTTTGGTGCGAACACGCCTGCTCAGTGGGCATCGCCCATGAGCAGGAAGGGTGAGAGAGGAGAAAAAAAGAACACGAAATAGGATATAATATGCAAACGCGCTCTCCCTCTACCGAGCCCCGACCCCCGGACCCACCCAGGGCTGCCACCAGTCCCTCCACCTAAGCAACCGACCCACCAAAAAAGAACTATATACAAATATCATAACTAACACATAAATACGATAGACTATTTTGAGAAGAAGGGCGCAAGATGGTCTCGGGGGGAATGAACAACAACGCGCGAACGAAAAACCAAAAGGCGCGCGAAAATATATCGGCCGCCACAAAAAGAACAACAAAAAAAATTGAAAGCTAGAGGCGACCGAAAACTGTAGCACGACGCATGCACCGCCGAGACCCCGCCAACGCAAACCAAAAACCAACGACCCCTATGATAGGCGGAGTTGTTTGCTTTACTTTGGCAACTCATTGAAAAATTTGATCGACACGAAAACTCACCTGAAAAATTGGCGCTGAGAACTCGGTCCAAGCATTTTCCGTGAATGGGCCGGGCCCGGCCTCTTTTTCATTTAATGGACAACAGAACGAGCGTTTGGAAGGACGAATTGGATGTCGTCTGAAAGCGTTCCATGTTGATTTCGAAGCGGATGCGACGCAGAATAAAAAGTAAAAATTTAGCAATTGAAAACCAACCATAATCGAAGTCCTCAAACTTCGCTGTTGAAATTGAGGCTTCCAAATAGATTTTCAAATGCGTAGTCCCATTGAACTGCTTTCGGCATAACAAACATCGTACGCAGTATGAAAACACCAAATACAGCAAAGCGTTAACTTGAAAATTATCCAGTTTGGCGATCCGCAGCCAACAAAAATGTTTCATTGCAATTCCCGCTTTTTTTTTGGCAGAACCACAAGTGATTTGTTGTTTTGTTACAAATAACTTGTGGTTTTTACAAGTGTTTTGTGATTAATCGATAAAACCACAAGACTTTTATTCAAATACCACAAGTAATTTGTGGTTTCGTCATAAACACAAGTCTACTTGTGGTTTTAAAACCACAAGTCCTTCCCAGTGAGTAGGCCTTTACTGCGTACCTATATGTATGTACGTAAATGTGCAAATCTGCAATCTTTCCCATGTTATTCACATTCAGTTATTTTTCACATTTTGGGCCGGCTTTCTGCAGCATTGAACTGCAAATGATGCACTGATTTTGAACACATCGAGTGTGGCGTGAGCGCAGTTCGGCCATTTTTTATCACAAATTTTAGTGTCACTCTATCAATTGGTTTTCATTGTATGTACAGTATATCATGCCATTCATATAATTTTTTGGCTATACTGTATGTAGTTTACTAATTTAACCTACCGTAGTATTAACAACTGACCGTGGCTTAGGCAAAGCAATTTACTACGTATACGTATGGTCCAACAACAACTAACGCAGAATTTATGACAGTCAAACTGCATGATCCGTAAAGCGGAAAACGTGCGCGCTCGCTTCAGACATGAAAGTTGGAATGGTTCGACTGGGGTTACGGTAGCAAGAAAAAACCGCGGGAGAAAGAAAAAAAAGAAGTGGCCAAAGCATGAATTTTTCTGCATAACGACACAAAAGTAGGCAATCATATGAAGTGGCTGCCAGCCAAAAAATCAAAAAAAAACTTTTTTTGAGGCACCGAAGCGTTGAATAAGCCGAATCTGAAGGTGAAGAAGAAGAAAGAAAAGCAAAAGAAAAAATGTCTGCGAACTTCCTGTCTAAAACCGGGCAAGCTTATCACTGGATCGTCCGCTTTACCAATTAGGCAGTGTGGCTGTCATAAATTCTGCGTTAGCTGTTGCTGGACTATTCTGACAATACTTTTGGGAGAAACTTTTCAAGCATGTTGCCTGATCCGTACAGCACACGCAAGGCGCAACCAGCTGAGTTTCGTAGCATTTCGCACATTACTACATATACATATGTACGTTAGACCAGGGTTGAAAAAAAAAATTTTTTTATTAACGGGCTTTTTTTTTAAAAAAAATTTTTTTTTTGATTTTTTTTTGACGAAAATTTTTTTATTAGAAAAAGTGTTGCAAACGACGTTTCAGGATAAATGAAATCGATGCAACATATTTTTCAAAAATTGAAAAATTTTCGCCTGAGACCCAACTTGTGTGGTGACACCCGGTAGCATTGTGCAGATTCTATGGAATCCTACCAGTCTGAGGTTGATGTTCACTAACGATGTACTCTAATGTATGGTAGCATGCCGTACAATGTATTTTAATGCATCTAATGCCGTATATCTGATATACGACCATCAAAATATCGATTACAGCCCAAATCTTGCGTGTCAGATCGACTTTGCGCGCCCGGTTTTGCACCAGACCTATGTATATACATGTGTAGTAGCATGCAGTGGTACATTATCGGTGCCACATCACTATAAAAGACCATCCCCGCGCATCCCTGTGCGCATTTGGGGACAATACAGGGCGCCGCAGGCGCGATTTTGGAAAAATTGTCCCGTCCACAGAAAAAAAGTGCCAATTTTTTGCCTCGAAAAAGGCCATTTTTGGACATTTCAGCCCATTTTGGGCAACTTTTTTTTGTTAAAAAAAAGCAAAATCTGAGTTTCAAAAAAAATTTTTTTTAATTAACCACTTTTTTTTGAAACAACCCTGCGTTAGACTTGTGTGTTGAGCGGCTGGCAGTCAGGTGACCGCTGCAGCCACACTGTTATACACGCTGCGCTTTACGGATCAGGCAACGCTTTTGAAAAGTTTCTCCCAAGAGTATTGTCAATATTTATACATTATGACTTTAATACTCGTTCACGAATAAATCAATTGAGACATATTGAAAACACCACCAGATTACGTTTACGATGCTTGGTTTTGGGACATGTCCACTCCAGATTAGTTTGGTTCCAATTTCGGCAGTGACGGTCTCCAATACCACATTTTGCGCACACATTCCTGCAGTGTGTGGGCGTTGGCCTCAGGCCCGTCTCGATATTTGGCGCACGGATCGTGCGGCACGTTCGGGTCGCGCGTGGTCGTGGGCTGCAAACGCGCTGGGGATACCTACACATAATGACACAGCGCGTGCTTCTTCCGCATTAGGAAGCCAAACGTTTCCATATTATGTGCGTGTGACGTAACAACAGAGAGATAATGATCAAGCGTCATACCATAAAAATACCGGAAACACAATGCACGCTGCAAACAGATGACGCAATTTTACCAGTTCGGCGGTTCCCACACACTATTCAGCTCGGTTTGTGGCAAAAATTTGTTGAAACAACATGTATAGGTACATACATATGTACTCACAGGTTTGCTTGCATCGTAATCGCACCAGCACGTTTTGCGACAGTGATTTTCCAGCCATCGTCTTGTTCCCTCAGGCAACCAGCCCTGTCCCGTTGTCACCACGCCGCATTTGTGTGCGTACTGCGTGCAGCCAGTGGCCAGATCACGATACGGACAGCTGGTCGTCGTCGCGTCTGTAGCGAACAAACGCTGCTCTGCCGGAATAGTTGAATCGTGAAACAACAGCGGAATTAGTAAAATTGGCAGTAGAAAGCACATGAACAGAGAATCAAGCATACTCGCGCTGCTTGCAATGACCAGTGCCAAGCTGCAGAGCAATAGAGCAGTAGTTGTCGAACAATGGCGCTGCATAACGACTGTATTTATACGTTTGTATATGTATGTAGCAGCTTTGTGATACAGCCAGCAAATGTCTAGGCCATATGGAATGGAAAAATCCATCTCCGTACAAGCATCGTAGATTTGGCGGGTTGCTTTGGCATACGCAGTATCAGCTATGTATGTACGGATCTTGTTTATTCTTGATGGACGGACACACTTTTCAGAAGACACTTTCCCATCCGAATCAGAGCGGCAACTGGTTTATGTCAAAAAGACTGGCGGCAGACTTTTAGACGCGGGTGCAAGCATTACGCGAGCGAGCAGTCAGCAGGAAATCGGCAACTAGCCAGTGTATCTGGAGAACACATCGGCCGAGAAATGTACTTTTTACCAAATAAACGTGCACACTTTGATGCCAGGAAAGTGCATGCCGGGGCCGTTAGTATGGTTCTCAGCCGGTCAAATGGGTTCAACAAACAAAATCCAAAGCAATTGCGTGCTGATAATCAAGTTTTTGATTGCTCCAGTTGTTATTGATTCATGGGCGTATGTAGGTATGCGTTTCACGCGGATGACACAAAACAATCACATGACGTAAACGCGTATAGCCCGTTTAGTTTAAAACGAATCACGAGGCAAGAAACAGCCGCGCCGTTTTCGCTGTAGGTCAAGTCAACAATGTTATAATAGTACCTGTGTGCGTTGATATTCTCAGACGCAATGCAAGATTGAGATTACAGTTGAACAGTATTTTTTACGTAAACTGATGTAAAAAAGAACACGAAATCCGAAGTTCATGTTTAACTTTACGGCGAGTATCCTAGTATTCGTCATCTGAGGTCATGTTGTACTCGAAAGAAACAACGCTGCCTGCTCTGTTTGTGCTGCTGTACTTTGAATGCTTGGTCGTCAAAACACAAGTAAGTGAAGTTTAACACAACAATAAGTTGAGCCACTGTTTTCAACAATAAAACTTGCATGAAGAGCTTTCCTGTTAAGTCACGTGAAAATACATAAACAAGTAAATCAACAGTTTGCAGCAACTCGAAGCTGCAGCATGTGTGCAGCACCTGGCTGCGTGTCGAGCCGGGCAAGGCGCACATCGGTGCCAACTATTCGCCAGATGCACCAGGGACTCCGAATGGAGACCACGTACGGCCACAATCACCGCCGTTTTTCTGTTTTCAAAGTGGCTTTGGTCAATCGTCAATCGGCCACCAATTGTTGGTCTTGCGTGCGTATAATCTCAGTTGCTACCCACATACAGCCTGTCCGACCGCATCCCACTGGTCATCTTGGGGTCAGTGTTCGGCCACATGTGACTGGGGTGTGAGAATTCGCACTCGTACCAGCTCCGATCCAAGCACGCCGCAATGTCCGTTGGCCAACACAAAGTCGTGCCAATTGCAGAAATGTGTGAGTAAGTGGCAAATCAAGAGAAGGTGTCATTAAAGTTAAAGCATGCTTTCTTAGTTTAAGAGGGCTTGCGGATAAAAATCAACAGCCTTATGCGTTAAGGGCAGTCGATCAGCAGGCATGGCCAGGGGTACCTTCCTGCCCAGGTGCCAAAAAGTACGTATGTAATTTGTGTGACGAATTCCAGCCACAACAACGACAACAACAACCACAATGAAACCAATGCCGACACGACCAAGATCTGAGTTGTGTCCAAATTGGTTCTGGAGCGAATGGTCGACGTGCTCGTGTTCAAGTGAAGTGACAGGCTGGAAATGGAGACTGCACATCCACGAGCACACTTCATGTCCGATAAGACATGAATGGAAACAGTGTCATTGCCAACGTCTGTGCTTTCTTTCGCCTTTCGTGTGTGATTATTTAAAAATTACTTCTAAATCGCGAAAACAGCCCTCTGGGGCTTTAAGCGGAAAACTGAGTGTTTGCAGTATTGTTAAGTAGAGACACTTTAGGGCGGTAGTTTGACATTCTGATACCATTGAACCTGATTATGAGGACCTTCATCCAAACGTGGTAAAATCGTGATACTTTTGCAGCAATAACAACAACCTCGCCGATCACGCGAGCCAGACCGGGGACGCTCGCAACGACACTGTCGCCGAAACGTGAGTCCGATTTACATAGGTACTACCTATGTATGTATCTACACTGTGTTTAATTTTCGGGACGCCGTGTAATGGTGGTGGAACCTAAAGATCCGCATTTACCGCAGTCGTTCAATGCACCATGTCGTCTTGGTCCCATTGGTCCAATTGTACTCTGGCGTGTGGTCAAGGCGAACAACATCGAATGCGTCATATCATTCACAACAACGACCATTCACGTCAGGGCAGCTGCCCTCCAACGCACGATTCACGCGCCTGCTACCGATCATGCGGTCTGGAGTCGATCATTTTGGTGCAACAACCCGCACCGGCACTGCAACGCGTCGATGTGTACCCAAGTGGACACATCACAGCAACCATTCTGTCTTACAGCAACGCCCGATCCATCGGTATATACCCGCCAACGGATGCACGAAGTGTTCAGTTGGTAACGGCGCCTGGACCGCGCTTGTATGCGCTTGGCGCGAAACAGGCCGGTTGGTCGTATAGTTTTTTCAGAGCAGGGTGGTGTTTTTGCGCAACCAGCCCTCCCACTGTATTGTATTTTTGAGTTTCAAACAGTTTGAAGATCACTCTGTCCCTGATGCTTTACCTGGTGTTTCATACAACATAGAACATTCTCCAAATTGTCGGTGCCAAACGATCTTCTACACTGGTTCACAATTGCACCTTTCAAGGCAGCTACGGTGGCAAGCGAGTTGAGGTGTTCCATAGCGGTTACTGGGGATTTGAAACAGCAACGAACGAGGATCGATATTTAGGTGTTTTCAATGCTGCATATTCTTTTTTAAATGCGTTGAATTATACCAGCACTTTCCCATCGGAATTTAGCAGCCATCGGCTACTGGCCAGCACTGGATATGTTGTACGCATGTGGCTGTTGGAACAACACTGACGCTGACTGTACTCGGTCGTGCGAATTCAGGGACTCGCATCAAGATGGACCGTGGACAATTAGAAGGCAGAACGTGTACTGTTTTGACGACACAGCTGTTGCACCGTACAAGGTGAGAAGTTATTGTATTCCTTCAGTTACTGGAAAAACTTGACAGATCACTCAGGGCCGCAGTGCACAGCCTTGCACTGCGTGCCTCCTTCAAGTATGAGTGAGACAGGTGCACCATAACAGTTTTGTCAACAACCACAACCAAGACCAAAGCCGCGGACGACATTTGATGTCGCTCGACGCGGGATCGTGGAGTAATGTGAAAAACGACCCCGACTTTGCGTGCTTTCAGAAGGTCCTATTCTTGACGGGTGGCACCGGATGTTCGTCACACAGCGATGCGAGCGATGCCATTGACCTGTTGCTTCGGTACGACTATGAAAGGGACATTTGGACCAGATTGACCAGCATGTTAGACAGCAGATCTGGTCACGCCACAATGGTGATCGACAATCAAGTACTGGTGGGTCTTTTCTTTTTGACTATCAACATTGCCGTGCCCGGGATTTTCCGAAGATCGAAAGGACGAAGAGCGTCCTTGTCGACTTATTCCCATGCTGCCACACTGCGTGCTCTATCATTGCTGGCCACAAGCTAATATTCACCCACAGGCATGTGGCGGCTGGAATGGTCGTGAGTTCGTTCGCACGTGCGAGTGGTACGATATAGTCAACGACAAGTGGTCATCAGCGCCACCAATGCCACGACCACTCAAGTACCACCAACTGTACGCCATCGGTGGTCGGGTGTTGGCCATCGGAGGATACTGTTGTTACGATGGCAGCACCAGACAATGGACACTCAACAACAGTATATTTGTGTTTGCCAATGGTGTATGGGGTGTGTCTAGTGCACTTGTGAACAATCGTGCGAGCTCGGGCGTGATCAGAGGAACTGTCGTACCGTCAGAATGGCTGGACTTGTGACAGGCGCACTTCGATCATTTCAGTCAACCATCATCATTATATCTAACATGACCGGGACGGACGGACACTGGCGGACGGAAAAAAGACCTGGTGGGAACTACCATAGCGTTCAAGAACGTGATCACAACTCAGCAATTGACCGTGGCAGATTGAATTGCAAAGTTTAACAAAAACCTTCATAATACCCATTGGGAGTAGAAATAAATCACACCAAACACATTCACAACACAAAAATGACAAAACAAACAATAGGTGACTGCACATTGTGACTGAGAAAATGATCAAGATGAATGTTAAGGTTCAGCCCATCCTTCTCATAGTGACATGACCGGAGAAAGTGGGACATGCGATTAAAAAAGATCATTCGCTGTCGAGTCGTTATTAGAGCTTAACGGCAGAAGGGACCAAAATATCGTGAAAAATCTACTACACGCTAGGTGTCATCGGTCACTCACTACAAAGAGGGTGAACTGTACTTGGTAAAATTATGTTGTCCGAAATGGTCAAAATTATGAGATTACAGACTTAGACTCGAGTATCGCCTGTTGAGCAGCTTTGTACTCGTCCGTCTCGGCCAGGTCGTTCCCATTTTCCTGAAGTTCGAAAATGTTTTGGAAGATAGGGCTGGGCATTTAAGAATGCCTGGACGAGCACAAAGAAAGTTTTCATAATTGGGGTAAAAATACAAACGAAAAATCTTAACCAGTAATAAGTTGAGATCATCAACAGCCGTGGTCAGCCTCCTTGCACAGTCAGGTACCATCGCGCGACATTCCTGCAGAACTTCTTCTTGTTTTCGAACCTAAAATTTTGCGAAAAAAACGTTAAAATAGATTTTTGAAATAATATTAGTAACATTCTTTAAAGTGCAGCAATTACCACGTATTCATCGCCGTCCTCGGCTGCTTTGAGCTGTTTCACTTTCTCTTCCTGCTGCTTGGCCTCTTTCTCGTAGCACAATTTTTCTTTCGCTAGCCTGAATAAGCTTTTAGAAAAATTGTTTCATGAACTAAATGAAAATACACGCGAAATGGGTTGAAGCTTTATGATTAAGGTGTTGATGGCATCAACCAACGTGGAACTAACCGTTTTACAACGCCCGTCTTAATTTTCAAGTTTTTCAGTTTTGTAGCATCCGCCATCGTGGTTGTGTAGTTTCTTGAGTACGATCGAAACCGAAAGTGAAGCGAGACAATATTACGAACGACTTATCAATAGCTGTGGCCCGAGACAGCTGAAACAAAATAAAAACGTTAAGCTCAGTAAATGTTTTTTTGGCCAATATTTAACGGACATGATTATACTGGCGGAAAAACCGGTTTTTTATATTTCGTGAAAAAAAACGAACAAAAAACGAAAAAAAACCGATAAAGAACCGCAGTGTATAAGGATAGGGGAAGCCCAAATAAGGTATTTTTTGACACAGGGTAATGTTAGCACAGACACTACAGTGGTGCATATGGGTGTTTTCATGCTTATTGTGACCAAAATAGTTGAAGCAAGCCACATTAACATCGCCCGCGCTTGGCCAAAGTTGTTCTGAACAAAGATATTTCCCAACTTCTGCCAAAAATTGGAAAATTTCGTGAAAAAACCGATGTTTCCCGGAGACTCAGGTTTTTTTCGGTTTTTTACGTCTCAAATGGACCCGGTTTTTTTCGGTTTTTTTTTCGTGAAAAAAACGGTTTTTTTTCATCCGCCAGTATAGACATGATAACCATTGGTAGACCATAGAGACGTCATCACGACACTCTGGCCCGCCGATATTATTATTATTGGTAGACACATGCGCGGTGTCAGTAATACAAAAGATGTGTGCTCAAAATGCTTATCGTTTTTTCGGCTTTTCCCAAAAATGAAAAGAACCGGTCCTTCGGCAAATATAATGGGGGAAATGCCCAATACCTGGTATTGGGTCAAAACCCCTGCTGGTCAGCGTTGGAGGTACTCTGGACCAAAGTTTTCTTTTTCAAAATGAGCCACTGGCTCATTACTGGCTCATTTGGCAAAACCTACTGGCTCATCTTAAAATAGCTTAAAACATGTTGTTTTAGCACTACTGCAGTGTGTTTTCAATGCGTTCTGATATTAAACAGGGTTTTATTGCCCAAAAATTGACGGAATATTTTAACATTTACAACACGAGTTGCTAAGAAAAGGTCAACTTTGAAGCGTTTTAAACGATTTTTTGCCTGTGGTTTGCACAGTACAGTTTGCACCACATTTTGGTTACTAACAGAGAACGCATTTTATCCTATAAGTTGTGTCTCGAAATTGATCCACAAACTATCCTGTGGGTCACTAGTTGGATTTTTGTTCGTCGAATGCGCAAGCTGGTGGAAGCCAGTTGCCAGCCCATTTTCGATAAACTGAAGTTGTGCATATCATTATGGGACATCGTACCGCCTCGTACGTGCTAACACAACAACGCTGCATGTTCCCCTGATCACACAACCACATGGCATGTGACAAATGCGAAAATTTTTCAATTTTGGGCTGTTTGTTACCTTTAGAAAGTGCTTCTGGGACTGCTTATTGGCTCATTCTACTGGCTCATTGAAATTCTACTGGCTCATTACTGGCTCGTTTGCCAAAATCAACTGGCTTATTTCAAATTCTTACTGGCTAAATGAGCCAGCAAAATGGCAAAAAAACCTGCTCTGGACGGAGTCTGGAGGCAGAGCCCAAGGGGTTTGGGGCAGTGTAGCCCTTGGCCAGGGTATTGACGATAGATAGATTGGGACCCGAAATGTGTTGACGATAGGTAGATGTCCGAAGTCCAAAATCTGCCGGTCGACCCAAACTTGTTGACGATAAACAGATAGTGGGGGTAGAGATTAGGATCGGGCCGGGTAACCTCGGCCCGGCCCAGCCCGACTGACCAAAACTCCGGCCCGGCCCGATTTTGGGGCCAAAGGAAAAAATCGTCCAAAAAAGCCAAAATTTGCAAAAATTTTCTTGGGGAACCAGTGTAGTTCCCGGGGGAAGGGGTCCTCCCTTCGGGTACGCTATCTCCCCCTCAGGTGGTACACTATCCCCCAATCTCCCCCTCCAGTGTAGTGGCAGGCCCATGTGTGGGAGGCAAGTATGATGCGGGGTTGGGACCGGATGCGTGAGAGGTATGATTTTGGTCACCCAAAAAGGCGAAAAAACACCGTTTTTGTGATACAATTTTGACCAAAAAATGAGGTAAAAATAGTACTTTTTCCAAATTTTCGCCGAAAATCGCCTAAAAATAGGTATTATGGGTGGGTCTGCGCGCGCAGCGCGCGATTTTTGGGAAAATAAGGTCGAAAAACACCGATTTTTGCCTTAAAAAGGTATAAAATTGCTTGTGAGAGGTATGATTTGGAGTTGTGAGCAGTGCTGTGGCTGGGGGGTGGGGGGTCCCCCCCAATGGTACCCTACCCGCCCCGGCCTGGTACGCTACCCCCCTACCCGCCCCGCTCCGGTACCCTCCCCCCCCGACCCGCCCCGCCCTGGTACCCTACCCGCCCCGATTTTTTCCCTCAAAATGCCCATTTTTCGGTCAAAAATGCCCAAATTTCTACCGAAACCCTAAAAAGTGCAAAAAATCGCGCGCTACGCGCGATATATGCACGTTATAGCATATAAAAATAGGCACCCGAAAAAACTTGTGTTGTACCCTACCCGCCCCCAAAAATCTTTCCCCCCTCCCCCCCAAACCGGATTTCCCCCCCCCCCCCCCAAAATCCCAGGTACACTACCCCCTACCCGCCCCGATTTTTTCCACCTATGTACCCCACCCGCCCCGCAAAAGTAGCCACAGCACTGGTTGTGAGAGGTAAGTACTCAACCCCCCTGGGGTTTTGTGGTAGGTAAGTACTCAGAGGGGGGTAACCCCCCAGCCACTACTATGTCCCCCTCCGGGTACACTATCTCCCCCAATTTTTGCCTAAAGTAGGCATTTTTAGGCCTAAAATGGGCATTTATAGGCCAAAAATGTGTAATTTTCTAGGGATCGGCGTCGGTCATGTGTACCGACACCGACACCGACGCTTTTTTGGAAAGTACCGACACCGACGAAAAAACACGCCGACACCGACACCGACAGTTCAAGTTTTTCCCGACACCGACTTCGACTGATTTTTTGTCGAAAACTTGCAATTTTAGCGCAAAATTTGTACTTTTTGCGTATTACTGAGCTTTATGGCGGTATTAGACGTCTTAGAATTGCTTCACACAAAAAAGCGCATTTCGGAGATTTTGCCCATTTTTGGAAAACTCAAAAAATATAACCAAATTGTGGCGCGACGTTGGTTGGTCTTGTTTGGTGCACGGCACGTTGTGCTGGCATTTTGGGGCTTGGACAATGAGCATACCGTATGACGATCAAACTGTCAAACTCGCTCTTGCACGTGTAGTTCCGAAATCCTGCGCGAATGTTCTAAAGCTGCTTAACTATTGTAATTTGCATGCGAAAAAAAATTAATATAGGCCCTCTCAACTGTCAGAAGTCCCTTTCCTGAACAAGTTAGGCATTGACCGAAATTTTGTATTCTTTGTGTTGATCTCTAATATATTTCGTTGTATACTGAAAGGCGACGCGCTAGCAAAGATCTCTAGTTGAAAGCAAAAATTTTCAAACTTTTTCATTTTGGGGAAGAATTTTTTTGTAAAATTTTGCCTCTTTGGTACAAACATTGGATCAAAAAGTTACATACCGACACCTGAAAAACCGACACTTTTGGCCGCCGACATCGACTCCGACACCGACATTAGTAGTGTCGGTACCGATACCGATCTTTTTCCGACACCGACGCCGATCCCTATAATTTTCAGGTCAATGTTCTCAAAAGTCGCCAAAATACCCTTTTTATGAAGAATTTTCTCCTAAAAGGGGCAAAAATAGGTCAAATTTTCGACCTCAAAAAGTGACTTTTTCCTGAATTTGGGTCTTCCCCCTTCCCTCCCCCGGGGGTACACTATCTCCCCTTCCGAAAAAAACGGGGATCTCCCGTCAGAAAAAAAACAGGTATTGGGTTTTGGGTATTGGGTGGTATTGGGTATATGGTATGGGTATTTGGGTATTGTGCCCATGCCTACCGTAGAAACCTAAATAGAAGGGGGGCTCCATTAACTATTAACTAGCTCTATTAACGGTATTGGGCATATCGCGTCGTGGACCTCTGGAACGGGCTCCCAGAGAGTGTGGTCTCTGCTGCCTCAACTGCGGCCTTCAAAACTAAACTAAACTCACGTGGTCGAGACCTAGTTTCTCGCCACATTTCTTCAAAATTTTCAGCCGTCGTTGACTGATCCCCTCAGTCACTGGGTTGCTGCTTTTCAGATAATCATCAATATTCTGTCGTCCGTTGCCGACTTTATTGCTCGTTACGTTTGTTCTCTTCCTTAGTTTGGTTGGTTGAATCTCGCCGGTACGTTTTCTTTGTCGTTTGTTCGTTCATGTTCACATTTTCATTTGTTAATACTCATGTTCAGTTCGTTCATGTTCACATTTTCATTTGTTAATACTCATGTTCATTTTTTTAGGGTTTCTCCGGATCTTGTGTGAAGGTCAATGCGAAAGCGTGCGGATAAAATTTGAATTTGAATTTGAACAAACGCGCATAAATGTACCAGAGGTGGGAATCGGGCCGACTTTCCGGAATGTCGGGCCGGGCCGGGGTGGCCGGCCCGAAAAGGCCCGACATCATCGAATTTCAATAAAAAATCGTGATTTTTTAGGCTAAATTTGCCAAAATTTCTCACGATTCTGCAAATCAGTACCGACTTCCATAATTATCAGGTATTTTTAAACAAAAAAACAGTAATTTTTGCACCAAAAAATTGCTTCAAAATGTCATCAGAAAAAGTCGGGCCGAAAAAATCGGGCCGGGCCGGGCCGACCCCCTGACCTCGTCGGGCCGGGCCGACCCCCTGACCTCGTCGGGCCGGGCCGGGCCGGGCCGGGCCGACCCCCGGACCTCGTCGGGCCGGGCCGACCCCCGGACCTCGTCGGGCCGGGCCGACCCCCGGACCTCATCGGGCCGGGCCGGG
Source organism: Rhynchonema sp. JSB1_4 (assembly GCA_030248065.1). Lineage (NCBI taxonomy): Eukaryota > Metazoa > Nematoda > Chromadorea > Monhysterida > Xyalidae > Rhynchonema > Rhynchonema sp. JSB1_4. The sequence goes on from JASAMV010008311.1 coordinate 22,910, forward strand.
CCGACCCCCGGACCTCGTCGGGCCGGGCCGGGCCGACCCCCGGACCTCGTCGGGCCGGGCCGGGCCGACCCCCGGACCTCGTCGGGCCGGGCCGGGCCGAGGTAACCCGGCCCGATTCCCACCTCTGAAATGTACCTATATGCACCACTATCAAGCCTTAATACACTACTGTATAGGGGATGTTACTTAGGGGGGCTCTATTAATTCGCTGACCCCTTTTTGGGGGGCTGTATTACGGCTCTATTCCGGGGGGGGCTGTATTTAGGTTGGTAGACAGACGCGACGAGCGAAAAACAGAGATCGGAAACGGGCCGGGCCGCGATTTGGGTGGTGGCCGACCGGGCCGGGCCGGGCCGGGCCGGAGATTGGGGGGGACCGGGCCGGGCCGGGCCGAGCAGCCCGGCCCGGTCCGGCCCGGTATGCCTAAATTTGAACGAAATTACCATTTTTTGAACCAAAATTTTCACAATGTTTCGCGCGTCACGCGCGATTTTTCGCCTATATGGAGTGAAAAATACCGATTTTAAACCATCTTGAGCAAAAATTACCGTAAAAACCTAAATACAGCCCCCCCCCCCGGAATAGAGCCCCCCCCGTAATACAGCCCCCCCAAAAAGGGGTCAGTGAATTAATAGAGCCCCCCCCCGGAATAGAGCCCCCCCCCCCTAAGTAACATCCCCTATACAGTAGTGTATTAACGCTTGATAGTGGTGCACAGGTACATTTATGCACGTTTGTTGTTCGTTCAGAGCACATAATACGCCTCTTATTGACGAATAGACACGAATAAATGCGATTACAAGCGAAAAAACATCATTTCAAACCCCTTTTTAGGGGTTTTTGGGGGTTTTTCTGGGAACAATTTTTTCAGGTTCGGGTCAGTGAATTAATAGAGGCCCCCCCGGAATAGAGCCCCCCCCGTAATAGAGCCCCCCCAAAATGGGGTCAGTGAGTTAATAGAGCCCCCCCTTCTATTTAGGTTTTTACGGTATACCATACCTACTACACTACTGTACCAACCGGGGCGGCGACTTACGTACTGCATCAGGATGGCGCGTCAATCTACCTACCTACCCTTCCCCCCAGCCCCAGCTGTACCAACCAGTGAAAACAAGTATTCTGCAGAAAATTTTCGAATTTTTTTCAGCTTTTTGGACTTTTTTAGTTTTCAGCCCTTGAAAATTGGCTGACCGGGCCGGGCCGGGCCGGGCCGGGCCGACCTCAAGCCAAAACGGGCCGGGCCGGGCCGACCTGCAGCCCTCCACCGGGCCGGGCCGGGCCGGGCCGGGCCGGGCCGGACTTTTCGCCGACCGGGCCGGGCCGGGCCGACTTTACCCGGCCCGTTTCCGATAAGATCGACTAATTTTACGGAAATCCACCCGTTTTGTGTGTGCTTAAGCATACCGTAAAAACCTAAATAGAAGGGGGGGCTCTATTAACTCACTGACCCCATTTTGGGGGGGGCTCTATTACGGGGGGGGCTCTATTCCGGGGGGGCCTCTATTAATTCACTGACCCGAACCTGAAAAAATTGTTCCCAGAAAAACCCCCAAAAACCCCTAAAAAGGGGTTTGAAATGATGTTTTTTCGCTTGTAATCGCATTTATTCGTGTCTATTCGTCAATAAGAGGCGTATTATGTGCTCTGAACGAACAACAAACGTGCATAAATGTACCTGTGCACCACTATCAAGCGTTAATACACTACTGTATAGGGGATGTTACTTAGGGGGGGGGCTCTATTCCGGGGGGGGCTCTATTAATTCACTGACCCCTTTTTGGGGGGGCTGTATTACGGGGGGGGGGCTCTATTCCGGGGGGGGCTGTATTTAGGTTTTTACGGTAGTCCCATACTTAAGGTTTAGGCTTCTATTTCAGGCTTAGGCTTAGGCTTAGGCTTGCGGTTAGGCTTAGGCTCGGCACAGGCACGGCGAAAAACGGCTGTAGGTATCTTTCGTGGACGCGTGCTCGGTCGGGTGGATTTTAGTCGCTCGTTTTCCGATGTTTCCGATCTCTGGCGAAAAAACTCGACGTCCATGTCTGGAGCCGAAGAGAGTCAATGGCTCACGTACGCATTTTGGGAAACCCCAAGACACCTGACTTGACGAGAGAGCGAAAATGGAAATTTTCGATTTTGCGATGGAGTGCACGGATCGACTGTGTTTGGCCTAAGCCTAAGCCGAAACGTAAGCGTAAGCCTAAGCCTAAACCATGCCTAAACCTAAGCCTGAGATAAAACATAAAAGAAAGTCAATTTTCCAAGTGTCTTGGTGTTTCCCAATAAGCATGGCTCGCCGCCCGCATATTTACAAAACCTCACACATTGCCACACACATTCACATTCTTGGTTTTCAAGCCCTGAAGTTCGTGCATCCTTGATCCTTCGACTGGAGTCACGTGTCTGTAGAGGCAAATAAACGCCAGGTTGGACCTGTGGAATCCCCAGGGTACGGCTGTTAAAGGGGAAATTGCACGTTCCTAATCGCCTTTCAAACTCTACAGGTGTTTAGACAATCGTGTGGGCATCACGAAAGTCAAATCACTTGGTACAAACTCTCAAACGTGTACCCAGGAGAAGCAGTTTAAAGGGAACAATCGGAAAGAAAATTTGGCGCGGACCGGCCGAATTTCTACCTGCGCATTCAGGCAAACTGCCTGATCAAAAAGCTGTCAAGGGGATAGAATGTTTCGCATGATTATTGAAACTCACTAACTATAGAATTTCGCTTTTCTTTATATTTCGAATTTCGACGAATTGTTCCAGCGTGACAAGCAGAGTGTGAAACATTTAGCAGCCACGCTGGAACAATTCGTTGAACTTCGAAATAAAAAGAAAAGCGAAATTCTATAGTTAGTGAGTTTCAAAACTCATGCGAAACATTCCATCGCCTTGGGAGCTTTTTGATCAGGCAATTTGCCTGAATGCGCAGGTAGAAATTCTGCCGGTCCGCGCCGAATTTTGTTCCCAGTGGCTTGTCTTAAACGGAATCTCCTCGGTACATGTTTGAGAGTTGTTACCAAGTAATATGACTTTTGTGATGCCTACATTGCTGTCTAAACACTTGCAAAACTTCAATGGCGATTAGGAATGTGCAATTTCCCCTTTAATGCTCACACCAATGATTACGCAGAAAATGCGTGAGATGCATTATTCTAAGACTGCGTAAACATCACGTTGGTTCGACTTTAGGCAGTGGCCAAAGAGAGGTACACATGGGGTACAGTATCACCATGTTCATATTTCACGGGGCTTGTGGAATAAAGTGAATAGCATGAATTAGAGACAGCGGGCACAACCATAATACTCTACGTATTCCCTACGTCCAGGCGGCTTTTAAGCGAGACAACGTGCAATTCTGGCGATTGAACATTGATATTGGTCGCACAATGACCATATAAGAATTCATCAAAATTAATCCTGATTTTCACGTTCAGTCACTCTTAACTACTGTGCTATTTGTGATTCTCACAAAACATTTTCAGCTGAAAATAATCAGCAGATTAACCACGCTGCCGCAGGTCTGAAACATTCTCTTTACTACGTGTTTTGTGTGTGATCGCGCAACGCAACGTCATTGCCCCGTCACTAGCCTGCTTTGCGATTCAGGAAAAAAAATTGACCAATTCTTATAAAGTCATTGTGCGACCAATATAAACATGTTGCCCTTTACTGACACAATTGGGTCGTGCGAGTGACGAGCGAAAATACAGTCCCCAAAAAACCAGCCACTTGTAAAACCGCAGATCTATACACATATACCACACCAATTTCTTTTCTTCAGTTGACAACCTTCCTTGCCTCTCAAGCCTATCGTCTGCGTTTTCACGCTCGCGAAACCACAACAAAGCACTGAACCGATATAGATCACTTTGTGCGAACAACTTTGCATAATGGATGCTCTGCTCTTGAACGAAAACCGGATTTCTGGCCACAATTATAATAAAAGAGTCTGGCATAATTAAACTGGGTCATCCCCCGGGAAGACTAACATTGTATGAGAAACCACAATTTAAAAAAGTTTTAATACAAACACTAAACCACAAATACAAACAAATGGAGAAAGGCGTAATTCGGAACCAATTCTTTTTTCACGGGAAGCGCCGACAAAACAGCACCACAAAACAGACGACACCTGCAAAAAGGCCACCCAGCCGTGAAAAAAACCTACAACATACTAACTTTATACTCTCCGTTACCAGGGCGCAGCACGCACCGACGCACCCAGCAGGCGGCACCAGAAAAAAAACTTCTTGTGTTTTGACTTTTTTTTATTTTTTATCTTTTTATAAAAAAAAAAAGAAAAAAAAAAAAAAACATAAGTACCATCTATACATTTAAAAAAACAAAACCATCACAATAAAGTAATGGAGTCAAAGGAAATTAGTTCCGGTTTCAAGGTTTGGGATCCACCAGGTTCGGGTTCCTGGATAATTTAGATCTGAAATCAGCTCCCTAAAACCTTTTGGCACACGCCAGCTATAAATTCGAACGAAGCGAAGGGTGAGCCACGTTGGCGAGCAGCTCTGGCTTTTGTCAGCGACCGTGACAAATCTGATAAACTGACACACAAGATTTTTTAGAACAAGTACATACTTGGGTGCGGTAACTGCGGTGTGCGATAACAGCTCTGAGTCTTAGCCGAAATGCAACAACAACATTAGTCGCTTTTGCTCACAAACTTACGGTCTGATAGACATTTTGGCAATAAGTGATATATCCGCTGCACCTTGTGTCACGTTGATCGATTGACCCTTGAAGCTGCCAAGTGTGGTGCTGTACATCGATCTTGTCCTTGTAAGCTTCAACCGGCGAAAAAGCAAGAGAACCAAGTGCGAAAAGTGCATCATCCGACAACTATGCGCTTCAAACGTGTCATTCACCCGTGTGAAAACGGTGGCCAAATCAACGCCATCGGACTCTGCACTTGTCCGAAAAATTTTTACGGTTTGTTGCATTTTTGTTATCAGTTCAGAACACCGTTGATGTGAAACTTGGTGGATCATTAATTGTCATTATCTTAATGAGAATTATCACAGCTGTCAGGAATCGACAGCAATCATGAGCCAGAATCAAAGGCAAAACAGTCTCCTATTGTGCGCTTGTGACCATATGACCAGATCTAAACTACAATGAGCTTTATATATAGCAAGCAATTACCATGGATGCCACAACCACCATATCGTATTGCAGGTCTGCACTGTGAACTAACCGATTGCCGTTTCGGTGGTGTCCAACTGCCCAGACCCACACCAAATGGTACACATTGCGCTTGCTCGGACTCGCATTATGTCGGATGGTATTGTGAACAGGTGATGTACCACGACTTGCATAACTGTGACAGCAAACGCTTTCGTCAGCGCGACTTCTCTGAGAATAGGATTGCTTGTCCGTTTAAAACTTCTGGGAGTAGTCCATTAGGAAGTTGTTCAACGGTGCGGCCTAAAAAGGTCCCCAAACTTGACAACACAGCGCTGCTATCTACAACAATTCAGTATATACACACATACATTTCGACCCCGTTAAAACGCATGTAAGGTACTATGTATGTATATTGGTCAGGCTGCAAGCTATACATATGTACTGTAAGTCCACATATGAAGCCGGAAAATGCCAAATACATAAGTCCCCTTGGAATTATTTGGGGGACGCACTTCGGAATTGAGATTTCAGGATAAACATATAGCAGCCCCACGTGGAGCTTATTCGGTGGGGATTTACTTGGCACTCTCCGGTGTTGATGATCCACCGGGGAACAACAAGGCCGATCCTGAAAATGACGGACGAAAACTTTTTTCACTGTCATTGAAAGAAATTCTACGCTGATTGCTGACGATAATTTTCGCTGTAATACCTTTGGTTTCGGCTTGATATTTCAGAATACTTTCTAAACAACGTAATATGTTCAATTGTCATAACATTCCAGGTCAACTGTGAGAACAACGGTCAGCCATATCCATCCACCCGTGTGGGCGCATGCGACTGCACGGGCACCAGTTATCACGGCCGATTCTGCGAAACCCCCAATGTTCCATGGGACACTGTGTTGTTGTGCGTGCTGGGTGCGCTGATAGCGGGCTCCATGATATGGTTCATCTATCAGATTATCGCCCAGAACAGACACAAGAAGAAAATCCGAAAATTGACAGTCGCCCATCAATGGCGTATGAGCCAGCGTCACCCATCCACGTTCGCAACGGATACTCCGTCTGGCTCATCGCAACCGCAACATTTTAGATTCGATGAGAGTGGGAAAATGATTGATACACCATGATCAGACATCATTTCGAAATATTCACTGCGCACAGTTCGCGACGGTCCCAGTTCCTCTTCTCTTCCGCTTGACTTTTTGCGCCATAACATCAGTAGTTTTAGTTTTTAAAGCCAAGTTTATTGAAGACCATCTCAAAATGAAACAAAGTTTGAATCACGCATCTCAGAATCATTACCGATGCAGTAGAGAACTGGCACCGAAACCTTCCACAGTGCCTCAAAAATTTTCGGGATTGAACCTTTCGGTGGTGAATACGCTCGGCTTTTCCGTGCCGCTTTTAGTTTTTATCGTGCAAGTTCAATTTGCTGTGCCTGAGGAGCCGCTGCAATTGCATCGGCTTCAGTTATTTTTTTATTTTTTTACGCTATTGTGGCATTCAAAGCATAGATTTATGAACATTAGACAGTCACCGTGTTTCATCCTCATTTTTTTCTTTCCAAAGTTTTTGTGATAATACAAAAATGTACAGAGTGCGAATGAAAATAATATTTGAGTGTTCTTGGCAGTGTACCACCCGAGCTATGGTGTCGTCCCACAGAAGCTTGTCAAACATTTATGATAAAATGGCACTTCTAAGGGAACGTGCGTAAAAGCTCAGATGACAATCTGGTACGTTCGCACTGACGATGACCTGGTGCAGTACAACGCACAGAAAGAAGCGGGAACCAAAAAGCACATGGCTGCTCAGTTTACACACATAATGTACCTACAGTATAAAGCTTGACTCAACTGGATTTCACTATGATGATATGTTATATCCTGAATTAAGGACTGAGAGATCCATGAATGCTATACGTACATAGTTCGAGCACCAAAAAAACTTGTCAGTGTATGTTCAGTCATGCAATAGACGTTATCGTTTCATATCATGTGTTTGTATTTGTTTGGGTTTATTTGACCCGCAGCGGTGTCACAATGCTCCATCCTGCTGATTCTTATCTGTTCATCAGAAGCGTCAGCTGGTGAAACTCACAAGCACCGGTTGGGTGGGTTTTAGGTCGCTGCTTTTTTGTTCGTGTTCAGGTTTTGCTTTGTTTAGAGTAAAGATGGTAAGCTTTGATTGGCCGGGCAAGTCGAAACAGTTTTTTTAGTATTTTCTGTCTGTGTCAAGTGATATCTTTGCTCTGCGTGCGCATGGTATGCCTCATTGTTTTCGTTTCATGTTCATCACAGCATTTGTCTGCTTCGAATCTACAACTTCCATATTTGGGTTTTCTTGCGTCTTTGGTGGATGATACATTCCTTTCCTCAATCTGTGATCCTCCAAGCCACACCAAACATTACGGACACGGCAGGGGTTGAACCTGAGTCTTCCGGCTCCTGCTGTTCTAACCAGCTGAACTACGCGTCCGTCTGACAGGCGGGCTTGAAGCATCTCACACACCTATGCAGCACCAAACGACTGCACGAACAAGGTATGCTCACTGACTCCATAACGTGCAACGCACACTGCGTATACACACAGCCACTCTCAGCGTTACACACACTGACTGCACGGGCTGTAGCACAGGTCAACGGACCACTATCACAAATCGGCAAATCTTCCGCAGCTATCTGAACGCGTATTTTGTTCCGTCCCGTTACATGCTAATCTTAGGTGAAGAACTAGCGAAACCACTAGTTTTCAAGTCTACACTTTATTTGTTGCGATAACACCGCCCCCTCCCCCAGTTTTTGCGATGCAACGGTCCCCAAGAATTTGTTGCGATGCAGTTGCAAGCACTGACACCCTATATTGACCGCATGTGTGATGGGAGCCACAATTCTCGCTGAGTTACTGTTCGTCAGCTGGTTCATTGTACACGCGTCATCAACATCGCGGCGCTCCAACCAGTGGTTAATAAAAAAATTTTTTTATTCAAACCCCATTTTTTTAAAAAAAAAAAAATTTTTTTTTTAATTTAAAAAAAAATTTTTTTATTCCAGCCAAAAACTGCCAGAAACGAAAAAAAATGAGCGCTAAAGCAAAAAATAGTACCATTTTTCTTCCATAACGTGTGGTAAGTGCATATAAAGCACTCACGACACGAAAACAATACTAAACAATGGTCAATGAGTACCAACAGTAGTCAGGTACACACACCCGTACACTTCCCCCACGTGGTGTGGGTGCCTTCGTGTGGCTTTGTGATACTTAAGACGGCAAATTTGGGTGAAACTATTGCCTCTTGGTACACGACCAATGCAAATATGTGACAAACAGTGTAAATATAGGGTGAATATCACACCGAATCACTGCTTTCGGGTCTGTTGCATGGATAAATGCATGCCCACCTAGTCACATGTACATGTGTAATTATATGAGAGGCCATGTGAGTGTGTGCATTATGTCTAGATGCCACAAAACAACGATTATGGCACCCAATACACCCATGGTTGGGTCGGGTGATGTTAACAGTAGCAATTTTTATGCAAAAAATAGCACTTTTAGAGCAAAAAAATAGAGAAATTTTCGAATTTTGAAATAATAAAAAAAAAATTTTTTTTTTAACTTTTGGAACGAATTTTTTTTTTTTAAAAAAAAATTTTTTTTTTAATAAAAAAAAAAAAATTTTTTTTTTTAAAAAACCACTGGCTCCAACCATAAGACAGGGAGATCTAAATACGGTAAAGCAAACACTTTAAAAAAAATTCTGGGTTAATGAACGTGCCCCGTGCCCCTAACTTTTGGTAATATTACTTTCACCAATAATTGTTCATTACGAGATTGCATGCACCGAAAGCATTGGTAATGTAATGACGAATTAGTTGTAGAACAAGCATACATTTTCTGACTAAATGTTATAAATACATACTGTACATATGTATGTGTGAAATGACTCAAAATCGATCCCCTTTCGGCAAAACGTATTCATTGATGACCTCAGATGCAATCACATTTCTCTCCGGTTTCGGTGGCGGAGATTTCATTTCCACACCGGTCTGATCCGACCCCAGCATTTCACTGATGTTCACGTAGTCGCTGTTGCGATATTTTGTTCCTCCACCTTTTCTCTTCGTTTTGTTCTGCGGAGGATCAGTGTACTCGTTGTCCTTTGCGTTTGACAAGCGCACCAGAGTGTCGATCTCGCTCGGGAAATGGTAACCTGTGAAAATAGATGTGAAATACAACAGGAACGGTAGAAGTTGACCTGACATGCATGCACGTTTGCACAGCTCGAAGGTGCTTTTGAGTCAAATGACCATCTGCTGATTGGCAGTGATCTGATCCATCGGCAGTCAAGTCGAAACGGTCAGGCAGAAAAACTCACAACTGATTAGCTTTTGCATGAACGTTTGGAAGCACGTTCAAATTTCAAACCTTCAGTTAAGAAAATTAAGGTCGATATCAAACTTGGAGATCGGATAGGATGATCATCTGATCCGATCACATTGATGTGATGCGACTAGGCAGACAGATCCGAGTCCGATCACCAAGCTTGATATCGACCTAAGACAAACAGTGCGCATACCTTCAGGCACCGTCGGTATCGCTGCGTAGCGGGCATTTGACGGCTGATGTTTCATACTCTCTATAATAGCCGTTGGATGTGTCAGTCGATTGTAGGGCGATGTGTTCTGATATGTAGAGGATGTCGGGCGTTGCTGCAACGGAAATAACGAACTGTTTTTGAATTTGCCGGCTTGGAAACACTTCGGTCCGACAGTGGTCGCTTCATTGTCTACGTGCCGAAATTCCCAGTTCTCACTTTGACCAAGCTACACATGTACATAGCTTCAATATTTGGCCCAAGTACCTAACAATAACTTTTTGCTAAATCAAACAAGGTAAATCTTGAAATTTGGACATTAATCAGAACGACAACCACCCGACCACGAGCTTGGGGACTTTTTTTGGCTTTTCATTATTCAAAGTCGAATGTTGACGTCGAATGAACGTCGAAAATCAATATCGCACCTCAATCACCGCCGATCGGTATCGCGTTGGTGTCTGCCGGCCAGCACCGTCACGTTGCATCTGACGTTCCATGTTGCGCGCTCGCTCGGCTGCCTGAAACGTTGGATACCTTTCTTATAGATTTTTTTAGTTTCACAAAAATTACTAAAATTTTCTCAATTTTTACCAAAATGTGCCCACCTGCAGCTCAGCCACACTGGGCAACTGTGACACGCGATCACCTGCTGCCTGATGTTTCAGTCGATCATTATTATTCGAATCACCACCTTCTCCATTGCTGGTTTGGAAATGCTGATTGGGCGAAGCGCCAACCGGAGCTTGGTCTTGCTGATTGTTGATTGGCTGATCGAACAACGACGCGAACGAACGCCGAAACAGTGATTGGATGGCGCTCAATGCACTGCTGCTGCCACGGGTGCGACTGAAACATCATCTGCTCATTACCATTAGTTAGGGAACCAAAGTAAAATGTATATTTTTTTCAGTATTCTGCCCTATTTTCACAGACGGGTTGTACATCAGGACATCGTCAGTGCGAATGCAAGATGGCTGCGTTTGTCGATGAGCCAAGCCGCGTTCGACTGATCGGCTCAATTTCACATCCACTTGTATATTTGGGGTCGGCGAAGCAGAGAACACAGCGCACCTTCTATTCTGATTATTTCCACTTTTATCGAAAATGCCCATTATGGCCTCGACCAAGCGCATGCCGTCTCGACAGAATAACAGCAGACAAACTGTGGAGTTGGAATTTGGCGAACTTTTGGCGTTATCGGGCGTGGATTTAGTCGGTGCTGGCCTGAAAGCTTGCAAAAAATTATTTTTCTTCAGGCTTAGAGTTAACGCATAAATTGCCCAAAATTTATTTGAACTTTTCATTTTTGTCGCTTATGTTTTGTGAATGAGGGTTGCATTGCAATGAAACGTTGATTGGATTTTACTATTTGTTTCGTACCGCACAAAGCGCACATATTTTCTGCTGCACATACATAAATAGCCTTGAGTTGGCATCAGATATTAGGAGACATTTCCTGCTTTATTTGCTTAAACACCCTATTTATTATACCGTAGTGGTATTGTAAGGTCATGCAGTCAGAGATAAAGATCTGAAATATGACCAGCGTTCATTTTACAGTAAGATTCCTAGCACGCGGTTTTATCTGATCTATACTATAAAGTGAGTGGACTCCAGAAAACTCAGGAACTCTTCTGAGTAACCATATCTGTATACTGCATGATTTTAATCGGCAAAATGTTCTCATCGCAAGCATACATACCGGTCGAAAACTTGACACGGCTCAGATCCCGCACACAAATTCATTGATAAAAATCGCTCGCATGGGGCAAACTTTGCTTTCATTCATAATTTTGAGTTCATTAGCTCAACATGACAGGAAATTATTCTGTGCTGCTGTTTGGAAATCAGAAATGAGTGGGCGGACGCACAAAAGTTTTCAAGGTCCAAGGTGTCAATTTGTGAGGAACTGGTTTGTGGCTGTGCGTGATGTGGTTTCGATAAATTGATTACATCGAAAGTTGTCCTCTCTTTGTGACTTTCCAAATGCGCAAGGACAAGCGAAAAAAGACGCATTGAATATAACTTTGTAATGAGAAAATTTCTAATATTTTAGAAGAGAAGTTTTTCGTATTGATCTCCTTTGAGCGGTTTGGAGCGCGTTCGCACTAAATATGACAAAGTTCTACAGTCTGAAATGAAGCTGCTTCGATTTTGGTCCGCATGCCTCGGGGGTGCACTAGCGCATTATCGTCAGGAATGTTTCTGGGCGCTTGAGAACGTCAAAAGTGCCTACGATTAAGCAGAACATCGTCAATGAAAATCGAAAGAAACGTTTCCGTTAAGGTACTAAATACATATGTAACTAAATATAAAAAGACCAACTTTGCTGTATTTTTCGCGTTTTCCGGCGCAAATACCAATTGAAACACTCTGCCCTGATCAACCACTTCTCTCACATTGGGCACCGCGTCAAACACACGAACACGACTCAGATCTAGACTCCAAGTTTCGTCCAAAGTGTGTGAATCGTAGAAGATGAGGTGCGTGTTCGATAAATAGAGGAATTGTCGCTCGGTCAAATGCCGAACTGAACTCTGCTCGATGATCGAGATCGGAATGCAGGAATCTGCAATATTCGAATAAAACTTACCATATGGTATTTTTTCCACACTCTGTGTTTTAAGTAATCGTTTGTTTTAAAGAGCCGCCTTGCTCTGTGACATCACCAGGATGTCTGTGGGATACAGTACAGCTATGGAAACTGTCCAGAAACTAGAAAATCATGTGGCAGGCAGGTTTGTTTAAAAACATAAAGTGTATGTTTGGCTGTGAACAGATAAACGCGGAATGCGGAAATTGGTGAGCAGATAAACGCGGAATGGCAAATTTCTGCATTCCGCATTCCGCGTTTATCTGCTAACCTTTGCGGAATGGTGCGTGCTTGGGTGACGATGACAACTTCCAGCGTGCTGACCTCAAAATGTTGCGTGTTAACGCAAACAGCAACTGAGAGGTTTGACCAAAAGCATAAATTTACTTGCAGAAATTCATAATTCCGCAAAGGTGAGCAGATCAACGCGGAATGCGGAATGCAGAAATCTGCCATTCCGCGTTTATCTGCTCACAGCCTAAACGTATATATTGAACAAAGCTTTGGGTGCATGATAATATACAGTATACATAGACTTTAAAATCATAGTATTACAACCAATAAACGCGACGAGCAACGCGCTAACCGGCCAGTTCAGCCCTGGCCGACTCAGCGATCGGTTTGTGGATGTCGCGTATTTTATCAAGCCAAGTTTCAATCTCCGATTCGGACCTCGCACTTATGTACACTCGAAAGCACGTGTGACGTGGTGGTCGACACTTGGACTGTTTGTTGGCTGATGTTTCACCGGGTGGTGAAATTGTGATTGGTTGCTTTGAGCTAACTATTCGAGCGCAGTAGTCGGAACGCGAGGAACTGAAAGAATCAAAGACCGGTATTGAAACTTGGTGATCGGCTGAGGCTTAGGTTTTTCGAGTTTGATCAGAAACTTATGTGTGTAACATGCGCGGTTTTGTGTGTGTGCAACCACAGTGCGCACTGGATTAAGGCAAAACGCCTGTAGCTCTTGTTTTATTGATTTTCAAAACAAAAGCAAGCAAACGACGTCCAAGATCGTTCTGATGAAAGCTAATAGCCGTCATGTAAACAAAAATGTCATGAAAGCAAGATAAAAACAGGACGTTACCGTTTAACAGACAAAATATTTGTGAGAAATATGGTGTCACTTTGTGCCGGGGATGCCGTGTTCTTGCTGCACACATCAAGACGGATGCCTTTGGATCCGAATTGGAAAAGACGCACCCACCGAGTTCGGGTCCGGGTCTGGCAATCAATCAATTTATGAATCAACCATACAATAACGCAAAAATAGTATTTCACCAACCGTCGCCCTGTGTACGAAATGCAGTAGTGCCCATTGCTTTGGTTGTTCCACCCGCACTTTCAAATGTCCATCTTTGAGGAAATATTTGTCATTATACGCGGTCGGGGCTCCGTCAGGTAGAGTGCTCACATTTGAAGCAATACTCACGCGGCTACTGGTCATTATTCTTTGGTATTTGTTGCTCAAATATTAACGCATTTGTATTTATTTCAAACTTTCTTTCGTTTTTTGCAACAAACTCTGTCACAATTTTCTGCCAAAAATGTGCATGTAAGGAAACGTGTGATTGTATCACTAAAGTCCATGTCCAAGCAAAAAGCACACAACAAACATTGCGCGACTGTCTATAAATTTTGTTTATCCTGTGAACAAGCTGCGTTTCACATGATAAAATGTTGCCCCGCATGTTTGTTCAAAAAGTTCATAAACACACATAATGTAATACACACTGTTTCTATCAGGCGCGTCGTATAACTTTGATTTTGATCCCATGGGCGTAAAGTGCAGGATAGGTACTGTACATGGCGGCATACACGCACCTTCAAATCTGATGACTGTGCTTTATGTGCACCGAGTTGATAAAAATTTTGATATTTTGTATTTATTATTATTATTTGTTTGCGTTAAGACCAGGGTTGGATAAAAAAGTGAATTTTTTTGTAAATTTTTTAACTCCCGAAAAATCGCCTGCGGGCGCTTATATTGCAGTTCGAAATGGTGATGTGATGGCCACCTAGTTCCCAGACATCCCAACAAACCGTCACATGCAATAATGTAGGGTAGGACATCCCTTGGGCCACAGTATACTGTGCAGTTATTGAGCGTGCCGTAAAAGCTATGAACACACTCCCCGTCGCTCGCCTGTTTGCAGTGGTCGTGAATTAGTCATTTGTTGCTTTTCTGACACAAAATGAGTGTGGTGTAAGTCTTTATCTCTCTTCAAATTTATCCCCAAATTCACAAACAGAAGGTTGGCTTTCCCATTGTCACCCACAGAGTTACCTTCGAGGTTCTCAAAGTCATGACTAAAGGAATTGGATTGCAGCTGATCGACGCAAACATGCAAGTCAGTGAAAAAGTTCTGTTTTGTGTCCCTCAGGCATAATTTCAGCAATTTCTTCAACAAACCAGTTTTTTGGAGGTCCGAAATAGAAAAAGTGATCTTTAAAAATTTAAAAAAGTTTTTAATTTTTTTAAATCCAACCCTGGTTAAGACTGTAACGTAAAGAATGATTGTGTTTGATTTTCGTGTGAAATGTGTCGCGTTACGTTCGGTTTTCAGGATTAGGTTATCATATCCAGGGTTGGGCAAAAAAAACGACGGCGTTTTTTCTTAAAAAAAAACGACGTTTTTTTAAAAAAAAACGCCTGGGTCGTTTTTCGTTTTTTTTAAATCCTGAATTTCCTTGATTTTCCCTGATTTTTCAGGGAAAGTACCCTGATTATCAAGGAAAATCAATTTTTTGTCCCATTTTTTTCAAAAAATTTTCGACCAATTTTTACTTTGTCGAGATACGTCGATATACGGCGTTTGACTTTCAATGATGACCCCGGCCAAAGTTGGTCCCATGATGCGGGTCTGATATGGGATCTTAACAACTCGCTAGAAAAGGGTTGAAACCCGTTTATTTTGCTTCAGAACACATAGAATTACTTCATTTAACCACGTTTTCTTCCCAACATGAGCGTTTTCCAATTTTTTGGGGGCATATTTTGGTCATCTGGGCGTTTTAAAAAAAACGTTTTTTTTACAAAAAACGTTTTTTTTAAAAAAAACGATTTTTTGAAAAAAAACGTTTTTTGCCCAACCCTGATCATATCCCGCAGGGTTGTATACTGTACATGCTAGTTTGCTGGCCACCGGTGGCGGTGGGTAGGGGTGAGTTGGGGGGATGTGATAGGCATGGACTTGACATAGTGATCTTGTATGTCAGTTGTCTTTGCACCCACAACAGAAAAAAGTTTACACAAACTTCCCTTGAAAAAAACATGATTCGCCCTCAGAGAACAGGGCAAACAATCACAAAAGAGTATTGAAACAGCATAATTTCGTTCATCTTGGAAACGGCGGCTTTTTGTTGAAATCCCACTGCAGCATGGGAAGGTAGTGTTTGTATCGATACAAGAACGTAGCGACGGCACAAAACACGGCGATTGAAAGCAGCGCTGCGAGACGATATGGGGGGATGTTGAGCACGGTCTCAACTTGCGACTGGAAACAGTTAAAAAAATTTCGGTCAGTTTTGTATTATATTCGTTTAGGAATAGTGGCAAGTGTGAACTTTGAAGGCATGCTTTGGAATTTTGGACAACGACCAGAGTGTGGTGGTGTTGGTGTTACTTGAGCGTTTGCAAGGGGATTTATTCGGGAAACTTGCGCCTGCTGGTTTGAAATTTCTCGTCTAGTTGTTATGTATTTCAAATCTTCTCTTGCACTGAAGAACAAGTTTTCCGAGAGTCTGGCTTCAGATTTTTCACCAAAAATTACGCGACCACTTGCAAAGCCCAGAACGCAGACCTCTGATCATTCGACCTTGCGGAATGAGATTTTCAACGAATGAATGAAAAAGGATATTTTACCTTTCCCTCTCTGGAAGGCGAACGCGAACTCGACGAGCTTGAATGAGTCGATTTTGAGCGTTGGCGATTCTTTCTGTAAGCACGCAGCTATTAAAAATGTAAAAAAATGGAAAAAGCTGTTCGGAAGACAGCCCCGTAACTGAAATGATCGAGCTGTCCATGCTCAATCGCAACAAACAGACGTTTTTGCCAGAAATGCATAATCATTAACTTCCCAATATCTTAGCAAAAATCAAGCTTTACCAAAAATCTTATCGTTCAAACGGCCTCACCTTTGTGTCACGCTGTATTCATCCCGGAGTCTCTCGACTTGTCGGATTCTGTCCTTATGTTCATCGGTAGTAATCAGTCCTCTTGCGGAAAATGGGTTCAGCATTTTAGATATTTCGGCATTCAAAGTCAAATACTTTTCAAAATTAATATTTTCCTGATTAGCCAATCGGCCGTCGACTGTTTCGGTGGTGGCACTATGGCCTTGTTGTAGGGCACACTCGCGTAGCGCGTCACGTTTGTGGGACGTTCAATGTTGCTTTCCAGGTCGGATCCACTTTTCACGCACGTGAAATAATAGAGCAGTGAAAACATAATGGTAGCTGCCAGCAGGATGCAGCACACTTGACACACGTAGCCGCTCATTGGGGGACATCAAATATGGTCGGAATATTAGTACCGCGCGTATGACGCTGGTTCGTGACTCCATTGAACTGAAGTTTGAATCAGTGCTGTGCATACACGCAGCGAAACTCAGCCAGAAACGTGATGCGTCCGGCACTAACATCCCGAAGTGCGAATAAACTGCCAGGCTGTTGTTTTGGTGACAATTCAAAACAAAAGGAGATGGACCGAGATCCGCTCCAGTTACCCATGTGATTCTGTCATCATGACACACGCAGGCAAGTACACATTAGTTCCCATTTTACGATGAAGTCACCTGACAAAACCCACCAGTCGTCAGCACAGCCCACCGATTCGACACCACAGAGGGGCGATTGTTATCGCTGGCCCTGGCCGAGTGGATTACTGTATGTAGTTCTCATCTTTTTATCAAGTCAAGGCTAAAACAGAATATCAACAGCAGCAGGGTACAGGTAAAGCATCTTATCAGCAGTTTGCTAGTCCGTCCATATACTTCCTGGCATGATACGAGTGGATTAGCCGTCAAGCGGTGACCCATATTAGGCAGTTATTTCACAGCGATGCACCTGGGTACCTTTGCTGCGCATTATCATGAATGTGGCTGACAAATTATGTTTTCGGAATTGACTCAGGTGGGTGTGCTCGCTGGTCTTATGTATTTCGACCTACCATAACTTACATACCGACGCAGTTTTTACGGGTGACTCCTTTGGTTCTGCACCGATATAAGCAAAAATATCAGAATTTGGCATTTTACTTGTGAATCATAAAAAACGGATAGAAATATTCCGGAGCAAAACAAAGGTAACAGGAAAAAGAATAGATATAGACCCAGAAAGTGTATGTATATGCATACATGGGGACAAAACAATGCGATCAAATGTAGTTACGAAATTACAAAAGCTGTACACATTTTTGAAACGAAATGATAGAGAAAAAACACTAACGTAAGGTACTCTTCATAAAAAGTTTCTCACACGCAAATGTAGTCATGTGCACAACACGGTCGCAAATAAAATAGAATAATAATGATAAGTATTGAACAAAAAAGGATAAAAAACAAATGAAACGCGTATGTTGCACTGGGAAGAAGCGTGCTAAGGTTATGTTCTGCAAATGTTTATAATATGTCATCATAAAAATCAAATGTAATACATCTCACATGGATTTAAACATAATTTACATCCCGTTTGAAACCGACACTATAATTTCTAATAATCGATTGTCTTTTGTCAGTTAGCTAAAGGTGGCCCTATGCTATGGTGCCTGCTCAGTTTAGCTCAGTTTGTGTTCCTGCTTAATAAAATTAAATTTAACTTTTCTGTTACCTATCACATAATATAAACAAATTGTATATATACATACAAATCTCACATAATCAACTCATAGCACTGAGTAATACTTGTTCAGCCACAAAACACAGAACCCCGAAAAAGCGCAGACGTTCTTCGTAGGCAAACAATACTCACTGATCACAGTTATGGAACGAACAATGATGTACAGATTTTACATAGCTTCGATGAAAAAACGGATTAGACCATGCGATACTGGACACAGAATCATAGGAATAATAACAGTGGTGATAACTACAAGAACGGGTGTAACTGTAGTTACTGCATGTTTGGGACGAGTTACAGATAGGTGGCGTCAGATATGAAGGCAATGTATTGTACAAACCGACAATAAGAGAAAAAATATGGGAAATAACCTAGCAACACAATAAATGCGCTTTGCGCGAAAAACAAACTAAACAACTGTCAGAAGAAAAACAAACAATTCATTTGTGACAAGAACGTAGTGATACACGACGCGTCTTACACGAAATTGGCGTTGCTTATCCAGACGCCAGCATGAAACTTGGTGATCGGTCATGTCTTAACTAAGTTTCCACTTTTCTGATCTCTGTCCATGTTCTGATCTCGACCAATGTAAAACTTGTTTGCAGACAGTCAACAAGCAACGCTCAAAACCACGACTATTCGTAGACGTCCTTTGTTCAGAAAGTTTTGTGAACACGTGTAGGACCGATCACAAAGCTTGACAGTTAGAATATTGAGAGAAAATGACTACACCATCGGCTCTGATCAAAACAAAAGCCAGTTGAATCATTCAATCCAACCGATCATCATAACCGACTGCTATCGATAAGTCCCGGTTCGTGCCCGGTCGGGGTCGAGCTCCCTGTCGTGAACGGGAAATTGGTGGGCAACGCGTTTAACATCGGTGTACGGGGCGAGTTGAGTGGGAATAATAGATCCTCACTCTGACGGTACATCGACGGCAGACTCGTGCTGCGTTTCAGACGCGGCAGTTTCAGGGATAGCGACTCCAGCTCGTTCGATATCTGCATTGGACAAAAAATCGACTGTTTATTTCGTGTCAAATGCATCTCTTTTGGCAGTGACTGTCTGGCTTGAGCGATAACTTGGCCTATAATATGGCGTCAGGCTAAAAAATAACCAATGTACAGGATAATATTTGGTCAAAACCGAAAATCTAAGTCTTCGGTCATAAATTGCCGATTTCCGAGCGCAATGAGCTATCGGTTACTTTGCAAACCCCCCTGTGCGCAACAACGGAAAATAAACTTGGTTCAGAAAACTTAGTGGCCATCTTGTAAGTGGCCAGGAGCAAAGCATGGGATCAGAATAACCCCTCCCCCAGCACCAACATTGGCAAATATTGGCCGTTGCGCCCTGTCGTACGCAATGCATTTACGTGTGAGTGCCACCAATTGTTTGGGACAATCATCACGCACATTCTCACCGAACATTGGCTGCAGTCGACCACAACCGACCATGAATAGAATCTGTGCACATAAAGGCGGTGTGAAACATTGAGTGAATGGTGTGATGAGCACGCATGCACGATTGGTGCACACACTTTTGTTTGGTTTGGCTGCCTGTTCCAACCTGCTCCCACAGACGTGCGGGCAGTGAACCAGGTCATCGTCAGTATCAAGGCATTTGTTCACCAATAGCACAGTACAATACAAGCCTGAGAACGTGGAAATTGAAACATCAGCCAGCTAGCCATTGTGGCACTGCATACCTAGTTTGCATATGTAAAGTAACACTACGCCAACACGAGCCCGATTTCGGAGCTGTCAAAATGGTGAAACATTCAGACGTGGCTGCTGATTTGGGAAGCGTTACACGTTGTGGAATACAACGTGGAGCATGATGATTTTCTCTTTCTTTGCGTTTTGCAAGTTCACCACCTCCGAAATCGGGCTCGTGTTGGCGCAGTTTGCCTATATGTATATGGTTTATGGCACAGGACAGCCGATGTTTCACACAACTACCATAAGCAACGCACCATATCTTTGTCCTGAATGTGCGAATACGGTAGGTCGCCAGTGATCAGTTCGTACAGCACAATACCGTACGAGTACACATCGGCCAGCGGACCATAGGGAGAATCTTCGCGCATTCGAATCACTTCGGGTGCCTGACACAGCAAGGTGACTTTCAGTCAGGGTGTTGGAAATGTTGAAGAACTTTCCGACCAGCCAATGACTTCCGTCTTAATAGTAAAATGTACGGCTATTGACGAACGGCGTTTCACTTTGTGACGCTTTGGGCAGCTCGAGTTAGCTACCTAGCTGGGCACAACACCCCAACCCGACCCCAACTGCATCACTGTCACGAAACTATGCATTTTAGGATGCTACCGGTCCACCAAAAATGGTAAAACTGTTTTGCTGGTTGAAGGTATAAAACAGCGGTATGTGTTACTTGGCATAGAGCGACTGCCGCCAAGATCTTACCATCACCAAAGCACAAACTATAGAAAACGAAAACTGAAACAGCACAAGACTCTGTCTGTCGAATCGCCCTGACATGCAGAAAAAACAGCCACAAATTCAAATAAACCACAAATAAGCCAAACACCAACCATCCACAAAATACTGCCGGTTGGTTGTTTGGACTGTTGCGACCATCTGGTCTTGACGGCAGCCAATCCGAAATCACCGATTTTCACCGTCCAATCATCAGCAAGGAAAATGTTGTTGGATTTGAGATCACGATGAATAATGCCTTTGGTGTGTAGATAGCTGCAAGCACAAACAACGCCAAATTATCAGATGCAATCGAGTATGGTCTCAAATTCAGTCGTTTGTTGCTGCGGGGCTTGCCTTGCCGACTCAGGGGCAGTTTCACGTACACCATACTGAAGAAGAAAAGGCACCGACAGTTCTGTTCGGGCTTCAGACCAGAAGGGATCAGCAGCTCACGTGTCCGCTCTGATCGCTTCACGACCCAGTGAGACCTGACATACACCCTGCGGATCACTTCCGATCTGAAGCCAGGTGCGGAGTTCTGGGAGTTCGCGCTCTACGATTCAAGCAGTTCAAACTCGGTTCAGTTGAGATCAAAAGCCCTCATAAACGATTGGGTTGATGAGTCACCCCAGGTTGACGCAATGGTTTCGTTCGTCACATCATTTGTTGACGGGACTCTTGCGCACGTTTGAAACAACAAAAGTTAAAACCAATTCAACACCTACTCCATGCCCTGCGATGTTTGTTTGGCGATATCAATGACGCTGGTGGTCGCGTTGGATGTGCCTGCACAGATTAAATGTGGTCTTGACTTGATAAATTGTTAAGGTTAGATTGTAATTAAGGTGATAATAAATGTCACAAAAAAATAAACGAGGAATGGAATTTGTCAAATTGAACAAAGCATGATCAATTTCTGACGTGCTGTTGATGGGCATGATAACAAGAAAACGTTATCGGTGAAACATTTTGTGAAACAGCAGCCTCTGCGGTAAATTCACAGTGTGGCGCGGGAAGTTAACTTTTCAACACTCTAGACACTAAGCTAGTGCCCCCCCAAACAAACCAGTCGGTTTCATACTGAATTCAGTGCGCGGTTCATTCACATGCAAATGTTTGTAAAGCGACGAGCCTTCACACCAGGCCGTGATAATGGCGATGTCGGGCTCGCGGATCCAGCCCATAAATAGCACAATGTTCACGTGACGTGTTTGTCTGCAAGTTTGGCTTGATTGATTGTAGCTCACAAACTAACTGCGAAACATCAGTGAGCAGCTTGGTCAGAATAGTATTTGAGACAAAGTATTTTGGTACAACTTTAGAGGACTGGACAAAATTCATCAACATTCGTTGGCCTATTTTATTTGATCCTGCCACGCACATTGTGAGAAACAGCTTAAAACGTTCGCAGATCAGAAAAATTTGTGAAAATGAGTTTGCCGGAAAATGGAGCTCCTGTTTACGTGGCCAACACTTGTGGTATGAACGCCTAAAGCCAATCAATCTGAACAGTCAATCGAAAAATATTAAAAAACCATAATCAATCCATACTTGAGCACAACAATTTCGTCTTTGAACTGCTTCAATTGCGCTTGAGTGGGCTCGCCGACGTTTAGTTTCTTGACAGCAACATTACCTGACAAAAATAAAGATATGCTTTGTCATAGAAATGCATGAGAACGAATGAACAAATGACGAAGCCATCACCAAGGAAACTTCCACAGGGAAACCCGTTCACCTTCGCTTGCTCGCAAGCGTATTTCGCCAACAAAATGGAATTTTTCGAAGCAAGAATGAACAATCCAAACATAAAAGGCGCCGAAACCCTGCCCTTACCATGAAAGCTACCCAAATAGACCGTCCCAAAAGAACCACTGCCGATTTTTCGATCGATTTTTACGTCTTCCTGCGAAACCTCCCAGCCTTCAAGTGATCGTGACGCGGGTTGCGAGCGGATATGCTGCAATGCCCAAATAAAAAACCGAATAGAATGGGGGACCGACAGAAATTACGGTCATACTTTCAATTTGAGCAAATCAGAACTGTGCGGTTTGCCCTCCCCAGCCCACGCAGGTTTGGTCTAAGAAAATTGTGAGAGACTGAGCCAAAGTCGGCAGGGAGACCCCAACAGACCAATTTGGCCAAGCATGAAGAACTGACCATGGAGCATAAAAAGATCATAATTGCAATAAACTTGGTGCTTTTCTTGGCTGTGTCACAGACCAGCGATCGTTATGATCGTAGCGTGTGAACACAGGCATACAAATATTGGTCACCAGTTTAAAGCAACCTTCAGTGCCCTCCACCTGAATAATTAAACAAAGACAGTTAAATCTGCAAAATCCTTCACCCCCGATGTCGACTCTAAAAAATAAATGATTGATGTGCTGACAACGCGTGTTTTTGGTTGGGTCGAATCGAAGCAACGTTGGTTAAGCGTGGTGACAAACAAAAATGTTTCAGAATTTGTTCCTGAGACAGATAGAGCGATAGAGACGATCAGTAGTAGCCAACACAACAAAGTAACACAGCTATGTTCTGTGTCCACGAAACACCAAGGCAACAATGTAGGACAAACAAAAGTCAACGGAAGGGGCAAGCAAGATCGCACCACGAAAGCAAAGCAACTAGAGCATCGCAAGACAAGCCAAGACCGGCATCAAACTTGGCGAGTCCGCTGGTGGTCACGTGAGGTGGGATGTTCACCATTTCAATATTGTTCATAACGTAACAATATTACTCATACTGCTCGAAAGTTGTCTGGAAATCTCTGAATGCAAAAACGTCACGTGACCAAGGATTGAATCGGACCGATGATCAAGTTTGGCACCGATCAATCTAATCGAATCACCATGGTAATATCCGCGATAGACGGTGCCAAATGAGCCGGATCCACATTTCGGTCCCATCACGACCAATTGTCTGTCGACCTCCCATTGATCAGTCGCATCCGATCGATTATACAGCATTCGCCACAGCCGACGCCACGTCGAATTCTGATTCGATGTGGTCGTATTTGTCGGCTGACCGTGTTCCTCAGGCACTTCATGCAGTGTCGGGGGCGGGCGATAGACAGTCGCACTAGATGACGACATTTTGGCATGTATCACGTTCGGCACGACACTTTGCAATGTCGGCTCATCACGCAGCGATATCGTGTCATCCAATGCAAACAGGTCGGGTTCAATATCTTCGGGCCGGGCCAATGGAGCCCGTCTTGTGGTGACGGGTCCAGATCGGGTACGGGTCCGGGGCGCCGACGCCGACCGGCTCAGCGGTACGCCATTGCCGAATGTGAACGACACGCCCAATGTCAAGCCCTGTTAGTGTGCGTGTGCATATATTAGACGCGTGAAACAATGAAACACACAAAATGCTTTGCTTCTATAACAATGTGCTGAGGCAACATTCCGTGTTGAGCAAATTAGTACCGAGGGCGAGCGGCATAAGCTTATAGTACGGTCGTCATAACTCAGATCGTCCACTTATGTCGTCAACTCCTATGTTTAATTTGTCGCGCTCATTTAGGGCTGGTTGAGCTGACGACTGTACTATCAGAAGTGTCATAGTAACGAGACACGAAACAGTTCCGATTCAAGACCGGCAGACTACCTTATATTCTATCAGACAGCCTTGGAGTTGGCATGGAAGACCGCCGTGCTAATTTGCGCAACATGGAAAGTCGAGTCACTGGGATTGAAAGGCAGAAACTAGTGTGCGCACAATAAACAGCGGCAAACGCGCAACCAACACGGACAACAATAACAATCCTTGTGTTGCCGTTGCGCCTCTACTGAGTGAACGCACAGTGGGTGGGCTCCACAAAAAACCTCATCACAAGGGTTACGGTGAATTCTGACACTAAAAACGTTCGACCGGACATGAAAAGACCAGAACGTCACAAAAACAACACGGTGGACGCAGTGCAGCGCAGAGTGCAACAACTCCATCTAAATCTGTCCAATCATACCAAAAATCTGTCGTTGGCGGTTGCCAGCGGCGATCTCCTACCGCCGAATCGCGTCGGACTTTTCGATGGCGACTGAATATGCAGAGATTATTGATGAAAGTACAACAAAGAACATGAAAAAAGCGCATGACAAACTCATAAAATGTCAAATACGCACTATACGTATAAGCTGGAACACTGATTGGCCCGTTATAAACAACGTCAACAAAACTAGGGTTGATTTGATGGCTATCTCGGGTTTCAGCATTTCCATAACTGCAGAAAACAACCGACGACCAGTGCGACTGGCTTGCTGATGTTTTTCCAAACCAAATATCACTTTTGCCTGTTTACAATGGGCCACTTACCTAATCAACATCATAACAAAAGGAAGACGCTAGCTATAGGAGAGATTGCATTCCAAACATTGTGCTAAATTCGCGAAAACTACAAACACGGTCAACTATAAAATGCCGAAAATAGTAGCAGCACACGTTCACGGCACTGTACCCATACAGTCCAACCACCAGCTCATAAGACGCCTGTTACGGTTCCACGTGTTTCGAAGCACACGCGGAACCGCAACAGACGTCTCATGAGGCACAAGCTCGTGGCTGGACTATGCTACATCAGCAATCATATTCAAAGGGACAAACACGTGAAAACAGTTTGCAATCGTTTAAAAATGGTCGCTATTACATAATCATAATTGGACATGGAACCACAACTCACAGTTTTAAGGTTGTCCAGTCATTTTCGGCCACCAGAACTATAGGTATGGTAGATGGCCAGCGGCATATTGTGTCGTAGAGCAAAATATCATTCAAAAATGTTCGCCATACACAAGATCACTATAAAGGAACGCGCAGCCCCTAAAAATACCCATTCGGCAGGACGTACCCTTCGTGGCGACGATGGCTGTGTGTCGGCATTCAACAGTCCCCTTGTCTGCGGCGCCAGTGCATTCGAACTGGACGTCGATGTGGACGGAGTGGGCGTGAGCAGATTTGGCTGGTTTTCCGGCGATAAACTGCCGCCATGCGTGTCTGCAATGCATTTTCTCCTTTTTTTGTTATAAAATTACCCGTCGTGTTCCACACGCTTTCTATTTCAAGATCTAGCTTTTTTCACATTCTTTCGCGAGGTGTCTATGAGCAAACGAGTGGCATTATGTCCCATGTATAAATGCCCAAGCTTCAAGTTGATTACGACAAATGTGTTCAATATCTTTGAAACACACATTCAAAAGATAGAGTGTTAATCCAAGTGCGACAAGTAAGTACTATCCTATACTTGCGTATTTTTCCGCAAAATATATTTTTGGAAAAAAACCGTTTTTTCGAAAAAAACGGCTTTTTTCCAAATATTTTTCCAGTACTTAAGGATACCCATGGTCCAAAAACGCCTATTTTGGAGAAAATTTCGTCGGGAAATGGCCTGAAACAGGCTAAGAATGCACTTGGAGAATAAAAAGTGCTCATTTTGAACTGTTTCGTACCGATTTACATTGGTTTTGACAACATCCTATCGCAACCTTGGAAAATATCTCGGAAATTTTTGGAAAAAAACCGTTTTTTTCCCAAAAGTTGCCACTTGGAAAAATTTCCGGAAAAATAAAAACGTATTTTTTCGGGCCTCGGAAAAAAACGGTTTTTTTCGAAAAAAAAAACGGCTTTTTTCCGGCCCGCAAGTATATACTATCCCGTTCGAAGACACCATAGAGCACCAGGTTGACAAAATAATAAAGTTTCCACAAATTCTAATTCTCTGATTGTGATTAATAAAGCTGGTTAGCAGATCACAAAAGCTGAAGATCGTTTCTAAAATAGGGGTTATTCCAACCTTTGTGGACCACTATTTTATTGACACTTCACGAACTAGACACCGCACTCAAAACAATCTGACGAACCTAAAATATGGTCAGCGACATTGCACACAGCACACGCACACATCAGTGCAAAAATTAAAAAACACCATTAGTGACAAAAACCCAAAACAAACGAAAAAGCGTTTGTGCCCTGTGTGCGGAGCAGCTGATTTTGGACTGCAGCCCTCTTGTGAAGAATTGTACGGTTT
Source organism: Rhynchonema sp. JSB1_4 (assembly GCA_030248065.1). Lineage (NCBI taxonomy): Eukaryota > Metazoa > Nematoda > Chromadorea > Monhysterida > Xyalidae > Rhynchonema > Rhynchonema sp. JSB1_4. Next base: position 49,557 of record JASAMV010008311.1, read on the forward strand.
GTAACAATCAGCAATTGCTGAGTACGCTCCTGTTTTACGGATATTTTGGACTGCGTTGCAACTGCAAAAGACGTGGCACAGACAAACAAGAACGTACAAAACCCCAATTTATGATAGAGTATCAATGAATGAGCGAGCTGCACAAGCCCGGTGCAATGTCAATTTGCATCCAAAATCAGCCGCCATCGACTGTCAAGCAGAGCATTGCCGAGAGACAGTGTCGCCGACAGACTCACTCTTGACGGCGGTCGAGCCGAAGCCTCCGAATCGAAATCTACTCGCGAACGCCGACGACGTTGTGATACGATGGTCGACTGCGGGCGCGCTTTGCGGTGGGGTAAGCATCGCGTTCGAACTTAGATTCTGTCCGCCGGGCGACTTTGACCGGTCGCCTTGGCCGCCCGACCGACGCCGTGATGACGAACGGCGCTGGGGGTCTGAAAGCGATACTCAGCTGGCTGGCTCTTATGGTGCATCTACAGCTAGACTGGCTATGGCTTGAGCAGTGATAGTCACTTGTTGACTGACGGGCAAACAAGGAAGTACAGTAACACCACGCCAACACGAGCTCGATTTCGGAGGTGGCAGATTAGTGAAACATTCAGACGTGGCTGGCTGCTGATTTGGGGAATGATTGATACACGTTGTCGAATACAACGTGGTGCCTGAGGATTTTCTTTTTCATTTCTTTTTTTAAGCACACATGATTGCTCGTGCACAGGTGCTCGTCAAAGGCTTCTGAAACAAGAGCAAAAAAGGGGGTTTCGGGTTTTCGAAGGGAGTTTGCACAACCGGTTAGTTTGCACATATTGGCATTTTTGTTTTTTGGTTCTTTTGGGATTACTATCATTGTCCGATGGAAGCACTGTCCAAAGGCCGATGCATTGGAAAAATATTCAAAAACTTTTTTCAGAACCTTTTTTACAGAAACTTGCTTGATCTGGAGATGACCAGCAGATATCTGTTTCTGAAAAAACACACCTGATTGCAAACACCGCAATTACGTAATCTACTAGTAATGCTGCTGACCATCAGCCGCTGAAACAGATTATCTTGACCACCAAATGTTTCACGGTTGTGTTGTGTACTTGTGCTACCTTATGTGCCCGCTAAGTGCCACGAAAGTAGCTATTATAATGCACAACAACCACTTGTGACACAATTAACCAAAATGTGCGTGTGAACCTGACTCAAGTATTCAACTACTACTTACATTACACGCAAAGTGCTTTGCTGTCGTTTCACCACAAAAGCGACATTGAAACAAGACCAGAAATCATAAAAATGCACGACAACAATATTTCACTCAGACACGAAAACCGAGCCTGCGAAAAACATGACCGTTGTTAATAAA
>JASAMV010008312.1:0-18694 GCA_030248065.1 Rhynchonema sp. JSB1_4
ATAATTTGGTAGCCAATTGTGTGCTTATGGTACTTGGTGGTTGCGGTCGATTGGTATTGGCTGAGGTAAGTGTTGACTGAGTTGTAGGAACTGTCGGGCCTGTGGTTGCGTGTAGGGATGCTTTCTTTTTGTGGAATGAATCAAAACAAGTTTGACCGGACAATGTCTACCTTTCGGCGTCTGTTGACAAATCACCGACATCGACAGATGTTCGCATACGACGTCATTCAACTTTCTTAGCACACCGTTGATGCCTGAGCTGGCAAGTGCGACGCAACATTCGTTCTCTCTGTCCGTATTGTCGTCAGGTTGGTCAGATGCCCATTGATAACTGATTGAATCTCCATTCGCAATCCACTTGAACAAATTTCGTTTCTCAAACGGTTTCAGGTCGTCTGTGCACTGGACTGGGTCGATGTAGCCGCCGGTCCACCAAAGCTTACCCATTGCCTGCGTATAGCAGGGTTGGGCAAAAAACGTTTTTTTTCAAAAAATCGTCCCTCCCTTTTTCACAGCGAGTTGTTAAGATCCCCATATCAGACCCGCATCATGGGACCAACTTTGGCCGGGGTCATCACTGAAGGTCAAACTCCGTATATCGAAGAATCACGAAAAATTAAAAATTGGTCTAAATTTTTTTGAAAAAAAAATGGGCAAAAAAATTTTATTTTCCTTTATAAGAAGGGAATTTTTCCTGAAAAATCTGGCAAAATCAAGTAAATTCAGGATTTAAAAAAAACGAAAAACGACCCAGGCGTGTTTGTTTTGAAAAAAACGTCGTTTTTTAAAGAAAAAAACGCCGTCGTTTTTATTGCCCAACCCTGTCGTATAGTGTTGATCAGCTGGTAGTGTTTTAAACTGATTGGCTTTGTCCACGGATGAACGGTCAACGTATTTAAATAGATTGGCTAATTGAGTCATTATTAAGTAATTTATTGACAGATTACTTCTTTTGTTGTTTCACTAACCTCAGCCTTTTCGATAACTGTATAGTCTTCAATTGTGGCCAGCACAGCGGGATTGAAATGCTCGCTTTCAACATGATTTTCACACATTTTTTGGCATCTTGATGGCTCGAAACTTTTTTCTTGTGGAAACTGTAGCACACAGTTCCCACAAGTCCTTTGAAATAATAGAAGATTGCATCATTACTTTGTTGCTCTTCGCATTTAGCTTTTACTTGTTCGAAGTAGTCTGCTGGATAACTACTGATCGCGGCCAACAAACACGCAAGGATAAGTGTCGTTTGGATTTGGTGAAGCATAGTGACTGGTGAATCGGGAAAAGAGAAATTTTATTGTATCGATCGAAATGGAATTGATTACGTTGTAAAAATACATATGTGTAAATGTCAAGACACTTTACAAGACGAGATAGCAGTTAGACATAACACGACATTTTCACAATACATTACTATTTGAACATCTCGAACAGACAAAAACCAAACAAGGACTAAAGAAGAACGAATAGTCGAAAAAACCTTGTTTCAACTGGCGAAAGCATAACGGAATCAAATTTTTCATTTTGGCACAGAAAATAACCAGTGAAATCTTTGTGTGGCTATCGTGTGAAATCGATGTGGCTAAATTATGTGAATAAATAGCTCGGGTTTTTTTGAGAGAAATAATCAAGGATCATGTATGACTGTCATGATTGAGATTGAGCCCCTGTCACTTCTAACTCTACTTCACTTTCACGACTGACCCCCAAACTGTTCACGCTACTGCTGACGTCGGTGAATGTATCTGACGGGCCACCAGAAAGGGTGAGTCCTTGGCTCACTGTTCGTGTTTCATGTATGCTGGGGTGTTCAATTATCTGTGGTGTTTGAATTTCTTTCATTCTTTCTGCGGCTGCCGGGGAAATGGCTTCTTTGTTGACCAGGGCAGCTTTTCTGAAAACAGAAGTAATTAGTTGAGTGTAGGTGATCTTGAAAAAATAGAGAAAAAACAGTCAAATCATTGGGGATCGGATCATGGTGTTCATTGCGTAAACTTTTCCGAACAATTTTTTATCTAACTTTGTCGTTGAATCCAGTGGTGTTGCATAACACTTTCAAAATATCGCAGTCAGATCCTATTCAGTGCGATAGCCAAGTCTTGACATTGCTGGGCCAGCACAGACTGACGGCAATACTAACATTCGTGTTTCCCGATGTTTCGAGCAAATCGTGAGTCCTGCGACAATTGCGAGCGTAGCAAACACGCTGAGCAGTACCACAATCACCACTGCAATGACATGGACCCACAAGGGTGTGGTGGTCGAGGTAGCTGCCGGTGTGGCTGATGTTTCATTGATGGTAGCAGGCTCGTGACTGCTGGTTGTCGTTGAGGATTTTGTGGATTGTTCTTGTGCCGGCGTTTGTGTCGGCTCAGTGAGCATTGACGTTGTTGTTCGTGGAATCATTGCGCTTGTTGGATCTGTATCTCATATGATACACTAATCGTCGCAAAAATACTTTGGATCAATTTTTTCCTCAGTGAGATCCAACCTTTCGGAGTCTGTTGACAAATCACCGACATATTAGGTCCGACACATGGAACGTCGTTCAACTTTCTTTTGCGGTGGTCATTACCGAATAGCGCCACGCAACATTCCTTTCCTCTTTTTGTGTTGCCTTCGGGCTGGTGGGGTGCCCACAGAGAAGCATTAACCTCAAGACCATTCGCAATCCATCTGAACAGATTTCGTTTGTCTTGCGCTTTCAAATTATCGGTGCACGCGGCTGGCGGGATATAACCACCGGTCCACCAAAGGCTGTATATTGTCTGTAATGTTGTGATCCAAAAATGAATCAATTAATATATATTGATGAGATTGTTGAGTGATTGACTTGATAGGTTATTCGTGAACTGAGTTATTGCATGTCGACCGATTGAATGAATGGGCATGATTGACCGAATTTAATGACTGATTAATTAAATACACTCATCTGTTTACCGTTAAATATCAGAATCACCGCGCATTTGATAGATTGTAGGGCTATGTATTGCTCATTAAATAAATAATGGGGAATGGATTAATTAGTCGTTAACCTCAGCTTTTTCGATCACTTTTAGGTCTTCAATGGAGGCCAACACAGCGGGATTGAAAAAATCATTTTGAATCTGGTTTTCACACTTCTTTCAGGCATCGTGATGACTCGAAACTTCGATCTTGTGGAAACTGTAGCACACGGTTCCCACAGGTCCGTTGAAATAATAGAAGATTGCATCCGTGCCTTGTTGCACTTCGCAGTTGGCTTTTGCTTCTTCGGAATACTCTTTTGAATAACTGCTGATCACAGGCAGCAAACACGTAAGGATAAGTGCCATTTGGATTTGGTGAAGCATAATGACTGCTGAATCAGGAGAAAAGAGACTGTTTATGATGTAGATGGAAGTTGAATTGAAAATGTTGGCCATAAATCCCCTTTCCTCATCTCGGTTCATCGCAGAATACATTTGTGGAACATTATGCCGCAAGAAACTGATGTGACTGGCGTCCGTGCTGAAGGTATGCGGTCCAAACAGAATTCCTCCATTATTTTTGTGCCGGCCCATCGCAGAGCAGCTGTGGATGTGGCTCACGAACCTGACGAAGTGGGTCGCAGACCCAGAAGACTTTGACAGGCATCCCCATCCTTAGGTGCTTTTCTAAGTCCATGTACCAACACTCGTATCCGGGTAAAGCAAAATAAAGCAAGCAGCACGAAGGGATGTATTTTTATCTTATATATTAACAGCCACAAGTATTGTTAACGATGTCTAGAATTTTACTGTTAATCTGAGCGTAGGCATATCACTCTCGAATCTGTTTTGTCGCAAGAAGACCAGTAAATGCTTTTGTGCCGTTAACAGAATTTAGAGGTCATTAAATGTGACATGTGCAACTAAATACGATAATAATATGTAGCTCAAACCGTGTTATTACCACTCACTTTCACTACTAACTTCCATGCTGTTCACACTACTGATATCAGAGATCGTATTCGAAGGACCACCAGACAGGGTGAGTCCTTTGCTCAGTGTTCGTGTTTCGCGTATGCTTGGGTGTTCAATTATCTGTGGTGCTCGAATTTCAGGCATTTTCACCACTTTTATAGTGGAAGCGGTTTCTTTACTCGTTTTGTGTAATCCGATCGAACTGGATCTGTGTTGGAAATGCAACTTGAATGAGTGGTTCGAAATGTAAGAAGAACAAGCGAGGGGAAAAAAGAAAGAAAAAACCACGGTAAATGTTTAATTGAAGCGTGTTAAAATGGTCAAAAGAGCGGGCAAATGAATCTCGAAAAAATATTTCAAAAACGTAGATCCTATCTAACGCGATCGTCATGCCTTGACATTACTTTCCCCTAACACTAACTTTTTTTGTGTTTCCCGATGTTTCGAATACGTCTGCACTCCCGTGACAACTGCGAGTGTAGCTAGCACACTCAGCGCTGCCACAACGGCCGCGACAATGACATAGACCCAGAAAGGCGTACTGGTTGAGGCAGCTGTTGGTTTGGGTGATGTTTCATTGATGGTAACAGGTTTGTAACCGGTGGTGGTCGTTGAGGCATTTGTAGATTGTTTTTGTGCCGGTGTCTGTGTTGACGATTGTGTTTGTTCGGTGAGCATTGACGTTGTTGTGGTGGTTATCAGTGTTGTTGTCGATAGTTTTTGTGTCGGTTTTAGCGATGGTTCTGCTTGTGTCGTGGGCATGTTTAACGTTGTAGTTGGTTGGATTGTGGTGCTTGTTGGATCTGCATTTCACATAATCAACAATCATTGTCACAGCGATTCAAGACACATTTGATTTTGGGAGGAAAGTTTGATTTCACATTTGAATATAGTGCATAAGCATAGGAAAGTTTGAATATTGTCAAATGACTCTTTTTTTCCTATCTCTTATGTGTGTCAAATGACTCTCTGAAAAGTCTTCAAATGTTATTCAAATGTTCTTCAAATGTTGCTCCATAGATTTGACATTTGATCAAATGTCTTCAAGCTTGCAATCGCGAAAAAAGCAGAAAATACTACATACGGCGCAAATCAAATTTTTTCTTTGGTCAAATCCAACCTTTGGGCGCTTGTTGACAAATCACCGACATCTTAGGTCCGTCACATGCAAAATCGTGCAACCTTCCTTCTCCTTCGGCTATGTCCGGGTTGAAAAGAAGTGCAACGCAACATTCCCTGCTGGTGTTTGTGTTGTTTTCAGGCTGGCCAGGTGCCCACGGATATGTAATTTGTTGACCATTCGAAATCCATCTGAACTTAACTCTTTTGGCGTACGCTTTCAAACTATCGGTGCAATCGACCGGGTCTATGTAAGCGCCGGTCCACCAACGCTTGTCAATTGACTGTAAAGTGCTAAAAGGATTGAATGCTTCTGCCAATATTGATTGATTTATCGACTGATTGGTTGATCATGCATTCAGTAACCTTAGCCTTTTTGATCACTTCGAGGTTTTCAGTTGAGGCCAGTACAGCGGACATGAAATAATCGCTCGGAACCTGGATTTCGCACTTCTTTCTTGCGTCTTGATGGCTAGAAATTTCGGTCTTGTAGAAACTGTAGCACGCAGTTTCCCCACGTTCGGTGAAATAATAGAAGATTGCGTTATCGCTTTGCTGTTCTTCACATTTGGCTTTTACGTCTGCAGAATAGCCTGTTGAATAGCTTCTGGCCAGCAAACATGACAGGATGAAATTTATTTGGATTATTAGGGGAGCAAAGACGAGGAACAAAAAGATCAAAGGAAAACAAAACAAAACCAAGCTCCCCCAGGGAAAAAAAAGAAAAAAACAAAAAACGGAAAAGGAAAAAAAGAAGCCAAAGAAGACCGCAGCGGGAGGAGAAAGAAAAAGGGAAAAGAAAAAAAAAGAAAAACCCAAGACGAGAAAAAACACACAAAACAACAAACACCAAAAAAGAAAAGGAAAAAAAACACACAGAGAAAAGAAAAGACAAAAAACAAAAGACAAACGCGCAGGGGAGGATAGAGCCCCCCTTGTATTTAGGTTTTTACGGTAGCCACAGCACTGCCCTTCCCCCCCCCCAGGGAGGCACACTAATTTTCCCTCCGAAAAAGTAGGAAGGTCAGGTGCACTAATTTCCCCTCGGGACCAGGAACAACACTGCTTCCCCCATCCTCCCCAAGGGGTGGTTGCAAGCAAGGTACCTAACCCTGATGGGGGAATCCCCCAGCCACTAGGAGGAGGAACAGGCGTCAGCAGGTGCCCGAGGGGGCTCCCCTCCCCAGGAACCACACTGGTCGGTGGTCAGAGATTCGGACTTTTGACTCGAGCCGGAGATTTGGTTAGTCAAATTTTAAGCCAAAAGCAACTTTTTTGACCAAAAATCTCCAAAAAAAACTGCGCAGGTGGAACCCAAAAGAAACCGGTTCACAGAAACCAAATTTCAAAAACATGAACATCAGTGTAGTGGCTGGGGGGGATGGGGGGGGGATGCCCCCCCCTAAGGAGTAGGTACCTTGCAACCACCCCTTGGGGGGTGGGGGGAGGGTAGGTACCTTGCAACCAACCCGGAGGGTACCTTGCAACCAACAATTTATGGTTTTTATAGGCAAAAATGGGTGTTTTTCGATCTCAAAACCCCAAAATTCGGGCGCTCCGCGCGCAAACCTCCATATAATAGGTATTTTCAGGGTAGTACTTGGGGGGGGGGGGTGGGGGAGGGGGTCCCCCCCAAATTCATCTATCTATCGTCAACACTTTTTGATTTCATCTATCTATCGTCAACACTTATGGGCAAATCTATCTATCGTCAACAAATTCTGGGAACAATCTATCTATCGTCAACACATTTCGACCCCAAAATGGGTATTTTTGCCTCAAAATGGCTCAAAATCGGTATTTTTTGTCCCAAATAGGCAAAAAATCGCGCGCTACGCGCGGATTTAGTACATCTAAGTACATTTTCATTAATATTTACACATTATTACCCACTTAGTACACTATACTATACCCAGGGTAGTACTTGGGGGGGTGGGGGGGGTCCCCCCCCAAATTCATCTATCTATCGTCAACACTTTTTGATTTCATCTATCTATCGTCAACACTTATGGGCAAATCTATCTATCGTCAACAAATTCTGGAAACAATCTATCTATCGTCAACACATTTCGACCCCAAAATGGGCATTTTTGCCTCAAAATGGCTCAAAATCGGTATTTTTTGTCCCAAATAGGCAAAAAATCGCGCGCTACGCGCGGATTTAGTACATCTATACACATTTTCATTAATATTTACACATTATTACCTACTTAATGCACTATACTATACCTTGATTTTTGGCGACCCCCCCCCCCCACCATCTATCTATCGTCAACAAGTTTGGGTCGACCCCCCCCCCAGATTTCGGACTTTGGTCATCTATCTATCGTCAACACATTTCGGGTCCCAATCTATCTATCGTCAACACCCTGACCAAGTACTACACTGACTATACCTTGATTTTTGGCGACCCCCCCACCATCTATCTATCGTCAACAAGTTTGGGTCAGGGTAGTACTTGGGGGGGGTGGGGGGGGGGTCCCCCCCCAAATTCATCTATCTATCGTCAACACTTTTTGATTTCATCTATCTATCGTCAACACTTATGGGCAAATCTATCTATCGTCAACAAATTCTGGGAACAATCTATCTATCGTCAACACATTTCAGCCCCAAAATGGGTAGTTTTGCCTCAAAACCGATATTTTTTGTCCCAAATAGGCAAAAAATCGCGCGCTACGCGCGGATTTAGTACATCTAAGTAAATTTTCATTAATATTTACACATTATTACCAACTTAGTACACTATACTATACCTTGATTTTTGGCGACCCCCCCCCCCCACCATCTATCTATCGTCAACAAGTTTGGGTCGACCCCCCCCCCCCAGATTTCGGACTTGGGTCATCTATCTATCGTCAACACATTTCGGGTCCCAATCTATCTATCGTCAACACCCTGACCAAGTACTACACTGGGTATTTTAGGCAAATTTTCGGCCAAAATGCAATAAAGTACCTATTTTTCGGCCAAATTTGCAGTATAATGCATGCAAAAAACACCTTTTTTCGGACCTCAGGGGTACCTTGCAACCTTCCGGAGGCTGGGTAGGGGGGTACCTTGCAACCATCTGGATCCATCCCAAGAGGAGTTAAAAATCTTTGGAAAATCATCCACGCCTATAAAAGGCAGAAAACGGCGTTTTGAGGCCAGCCGCTTCAGATTACGTTTAAGCCCAAGCCCAAGAAGCCTAGGCGTAGGCCTAAGCCTAAGCCTAAGCCTAGGCCTAAGCCTAAGCCAAAGCCCAAGCCTAAGGCTAAGCTCAAGAAAACAAACAAAAAATGATGGCTATGTTTTGACATCCCAACCCCGATTTCACTGTTATAAACACTATTTCTCATCATTTTGTGCATGTATAAATTAGTTTTAACCAAAAAAGCCAAAAAAAAACAAAAAGTTTCACCGGCGCCGGCGGGACTCGAACCAGCGGTCCCACAGGTACGAGTCCAACGCCTTCGCCGCTGAGCTAGCGAACCGACACACACTGCCGTCTAGCCGCTGCTACTTATATCTAGCGCTGCTGCTGTCTAATACACACACGTGTATTAATTAATGCACACACAGCCAGCTGCGTGTAACGGTTAAACCTGATGATCAAGGGCACCTGGATGATTTTCCAAAGATTTTTATCTCCTAATATCCACCCCCCCAAGGGTACCTTGCAACCATTTGCCTGCCACTACACTGATGAACATGATTGCGCGAGAATTTCGGACCATTTTTTCCTATGACCCCAAAATCGGGCCGGGACGACCTAGGGCCCGGGCCAGGCCGCGATTTCGGACTTCCAAATCAGGCCGGGCCCGTCTTTTGGTCAGTCCGTCGGGCTGGGCTGATCATGATCTGCGCCAAAACATAACAAGAGAATGAAAAGCATTGTCAAAGTCGGGACGGATTCCAAGACACCTAAAAGAGATATGTAAATTCCGTCGGTTCAGTACGACCTGATGCTTTGCCGCTCTGCTCTGTTTGCAGCAAATGGCAATAGTCCAAACTGTTTATAGTCTTTCAGCTTTCAATATCAATATACGTGTAACACAGAACAAATGTCTGCGCAATTCTGATAAACTACAGAGTTGAAGAGGAATAAATTAAGTGCCCCACACGAGGCTGATTTTATTCAGTAATATTGACACAAAGGACAGCATGTCTTATGTGGTGATTGTTATTTAGAATATATCATATGTGCTGAACTCTACCGTTGAAAACACACCAGAGAAGGCAATTGTGCTGAGAAACACAAAAAGCAGTGAAACCAAAAAAAACGGTGAAAAACCGGAGGTTGACAACCAAGAAAAATCACTGAAACCACATATCACACATAAAAAAGTGGATGAAACTGAGAAATTAGACAAATGTAATTGTTCATTGATTTATGATCCTTCAAACCATCGCGTTCGGCGCAAATTATCCGATTTTATTCCAATTCATCCAGCTGAAATGAAATTGCAAAGTAGAGTTGTGCATCCTTAGGCACGTGATGAAAAATGGAAATCAAAAATATTTTCTATGCCCAAGTTTTCCATTTCCGTTTTCCGATATGACTGAAGGTGAACCAGCCGTGCTTTCCAGACCTGGACCATACCGTATCACCCTGAATTCTTACACACTTAAAATGTAGGGTGATACGGTATGGTGCAAGACTGCAAAGTGTGGCTGGCTTGGCTAAACACGCATGATGGAAATGAAACAAAACATTTTCTTTGTGATATTGGTCGCACAACGACCACATAAGAATTCATCAAATCAATCCTGATTTTCACGTTCAGTCACTCTTAACCATTGTGCTATTTGTGATTCACACAAAACAATTTCAGCTGAAAATAATCTAGCAGAACACCCACGTTGCTGAGGGTTTGAAACATTTCGGTGACCGCATGCTTTGTGTGCGATCGCGCAACGCAACGTCACTGCCCCGTGCCCCGTCACTTCCCGGCTTCACTATTCAGGAAAAAAAATTTGACCAATTCTTATAAAATCATTGTGCGACCAATATCTGACCAATCAGTGGCTGAAATTTGAAAATGTTTCCGTTATATGTAAAAACATGCCTGATGCAGAAAATGTTTTGTTTCATTTCCATTTCCATTTTCTAATATGCGTGCAGTCATGTCGGAAAACGGAAATGGAAAACTTGGACATAGAAAATATTTTTCATTTCCATTTTCCACTATGACCACACGCGCCCTTAACCTTGCATGAAACAATTTTCATTTTACATTCTCGAAACATTAATGAATATGAACATGACAATCACCGGAGAATAATAGGCTGAATAAATTAAAGAATATGTGAAAACCTACCAGGTTATCATCTCGAGACTGAGTGTCGGCTGTCTTCTGCACGGTCACTGGTTTTTCGAGAACCATTAGTTCAGCGACATCAGATGCGCTCAGACTGGACTTGATCGACTCTCCTTTATCAATCAGACCACATTTGCCTGCAGTGCGTTTGAAATGAATAACGCAATATGCGACAGCATAAAAAAGCTGCAAACGCACTGTATCCTCCTTACGGTGGCTCTCTTCATGACGAAACCCTTTATCCATGAGCGTTTTGTTTTTTGATCCCCAATTTTTGGTACCCTGTCTTGGTCCCCAATCTGCCCTTGCGCAACCGGCTAATCACCACTCTATACAGTCAATATCCATTGTAATGACCGAAAATATCGGGTCCTGATCATGTCCCTATAAAGAGGATTGACTGCATCGAACTCTCACCATCGCCAATATCCGTCCACAGCTTCTGTCGTCCAGCCGCACAGATTTCGTCCTTGAATTGCAATAGGAAATTATTGAAGGTGTCTGGAATACCGTGCTGAATGCTCGCCGATCGGAATGCCTGTGCAGAAATATGATTGATAATTGCACTTTGTAAGCCTTAGATGATCTGGTGCCTTCGCACTGACGATGACCTGGTCCTGGTGCACCTGGCCGGATCGAAACGAGCAACCAATGACATATTGCGCAATTTACATTGTGGAAGCACTGACAAAACTATTGACGAACAAATTCTACCTTGAGACAAGAGACGATCTTTGCAAACATTTGGTCGCCGAACGAATCCTTGAGAATGGCACGCACAACCGAACACAGTTGTGACGATGCTGAAGTTGAACATTTTTCTCTTTCAATGCATTATTTCATTTCATAACTAAATTGTCGCTGGGACATCAACCGAAACATCACATGAATCCCCCACCGACCAGCATGAATTTGTGCCGGGTTCTGCACGACAATGGCGTTGTAGTCCTGCACAGGGTTCATTGTGCCAACACTGCGTGCACTTGGGACGTCGATTAGTGATGGGTCGTTGCGCGCATGCTTTTCGGCAATACCATTTAGGTCGGTGCTGAAATTCATGCGAAAATACGTTCATGGTGGTTAACATTCAGTCCAGATATTCTTGTGGCCAAAACGAGCCAAGGACATACCATACGTACAGTGCACCCTTAGGCGCAGCAGCAAGTATCTGTGCTAGATATTTTTGTCGCCAATCTGTTCTTAACATTTACGACTCTACCTATGTATATATATTGTGAATATTTTTATAGCGAGAGAAAACACCGGGTATCGACCACGTCACTAAAGCGGCTTAGCCTATCCGCTTTCGGGCGAAACATCGCTCACAAGATGAAGCAGCATAAAAACTTCAGCCTAACCCATTCAGCATCTCCATATTTGCCCGTTTACCACTGACAGTTTGTTTCTCAATACGCTCTAGTTTAAAGGCATCTTTAATTTGTTTGAGTATTGGTCGTGCTAGATTGTTCAGCTCGGGCAACGGTTGTAGTGAGGCCTGAAATTAACAAATCCTTACACGCGGATCAGGTTTTAAACGCAAAAAAACATTATTTTATCAAAAACATAAACAGCCTAACTGACCATGTGATGTGATGCAGCTGTGTCCGGCAGTGGTTCATTGGGATAGAGGGCTCGATTTCTCAAACAATCAAATGTGTGCTGAATACGAGGGTTGAGAACATCGGTTGGACGCAATGCTTCAGTCCGCTCGCCTGTTTCTGTGCTGAAACTAGTAGATTTCAGGTTTGATCTTCTGGCAAATGAAACATTACGTAAATGATACGGTGTCACATCTGGCGACCGGTTTGATCCGCGATGGGGAATGTGAATCTCAATTTTTTTAGAATATTTGGAAACGACGATGACACAAGTTAAATCACGACACCAAAAGTTGTTTGTTGGTTGTCTAATCCACAACAACGCTAGCCTGATATTGGTGGTATCACTAAATCCCTGAGACGTGAAAATGATATGATCGAGACCGTAGCGAATCAATCCCCAACTTTTGTGTCCCACGAGAAAGTAAGACGTCGCTTCAAGCCTAAACTCACACTTTGCCCTTTGTCAGGTCCATGCTGTCCATAAGATTATCCACCAATTTTTCCTGTTCAGTGGTGGAATTTGTGTTCTCGGGGAATGCGGGATACAGAAATCCGCGCAGGTCGTCAGCGAACGGCAGTTGAATGAACAACAGTCGCTGCAACAAGTTTTCTTTTGTTGTGAATATTCGAACCCAATTTGGAACGCGGCTAACATTGACGTATGCATTTGATTTTTTTATTTTGTTTCAAAAGCGGCAGCGGCTACTACAAAGCAGCTCTTTCGTTACAAAATCGTGTGGCAATTAGCAAAAAGTGCTACTAAACAGCGAATGCTTGGGAGCAGCGGCATATTTTTAGTGGCAAAAGTATTTGTTACTACCAAGTAGTTGTGAATGCGCGTTGCTTGTGTTGTATGATATCGATACTGGTGGGAACTGCTGTGGATTGACAATGACTGTTCACAGCCAATAGGCATTCAGCAAAACAAGTTCTAAAATCCACAAATCAACAAAATCCAGTGTGCCCACCCTACCGGCACACAACCATTGCCCGTTCGTTTATCACACGGAATCAGAGCTCCGAGTTTGGGGCTGGACGCAGCGCTGTATACATATCGCACCACGGCCACCATTCGTTCGGCTGCCAACGCACGGCTCAATGCTGACAGCGCTCTGCTGGCTGCCTGCAGACTGATAACGCTTTTGCAACCTTTCCTCATTTTTTGGGTTGTTTTGACCGCTTTGAGTGCAGTCAACCATATTGTACATGTCCATTTGATGGATTTTTAACACTATTCGCCTCGTTGCTATTACTGAACAGGACATCACTCTACAATGTGAGTCACCAACTCTAAAGTGCGCAGTCCAAAGACGCGATTGCATAAAACCACAGAATACAGAATCGTAAGACCCATACCTCGTCCTCAGCATCTGTGTAGACGTAACGCGGCTTTTCCATGAAGTAATGTCGTTGTACCTGAAAAACGTTAAACTGTAAAAATCCGTCCAGTTAATCACGAAAAACGAACAGGCACTAACATTTTCCTCTTTTGTGAACAACAGAATGTCGAAACATTTCTCCGGCTTCACTTTCAGTGCTTCCATATCTGCTTCCGAAAACGGAACTAGCGTCGTGCCGAATTTGTAGGCTGCAACAGATTTTAGGTTTGTATTACGACCACCACTCCAATAAATAACGTTCCCAAACAAAAAAAAACAGACAATAAATGTCGGTGATTTTGGATTTGCACCCTAGCTGGGTGAACATGGTCACCGTATAAGGCAAAAAGGATGTTCACCTTTTACAATGTCTTCTTCCTCCACACGCGGGTCCACATTCATGCCAGCTGCTGCTGGTGCTGCATTCGCCGAGTCTTGGGTCTGCGTGCTCGGCAGGTCCAACATTGGGTTGATACGTTCGAAATGTCGTTCCGGCTGCAAAGTCAAGTTTTTTTAATTTCAATCACTCTTCGATTTTTTTGCAAATAAAGCCCTTATGTAACAACTTTGATTTCGCCAGCTTTGCTCGTCGGGTCCATGCGTTTCCACACATCTTTCAGTTTATATTCCTCGGTCTTGATGTACCTACAACACAATGCACAAATTGCACATAATAAAAGACCCAACCCGTCGAAGATTATCTTCTACAATTTGCCGCGTGCCATTAGCTCCCAGATTACCGATACTTCGATGCAACTGCCACCTAGAGTTTTATTTTACAGACAAAACCTGCATATTGCACCGAATCTCGTAGTTTTTAGGCGCATACAAAAAAATTTACGTGCAGATTTCACCTGAAACAGTTAGAAACACCTTAAACCCATTTTACACAACTCAACTCACATGGCAACAGGAATGCGCAGCTGCTTGCCAAGTGTGAGATTGCACTTCCACGGTGTAGGGCGTACGGCACGACGCTGCACGAACGACAACTGCACCAGCGCTTCACTGAAAAAAGAAACTGTCACAACATCGACATTTACGTACGTTCATTGCAATTGTATGAGCAGCGAACCCGCTTTACAGTGGAACCCTCTACTCAATGACGGGAACACCTGCAGTCATCCTCCTCACTGCCGGACTCTGGGCAATGTTCTTTGTTTATGGTGATGGGAACAGTAGGGTCCACATCACGTCAACAACTATTACACACGTTCACAAAGCTTATGATGTCACTATGTTAAAATTGGATCCGCGATATTCAAATAAGAATCAGGTAGATCTAACGTAAAGCTGGCGGTGAGCAATGTCAGGTCAGGCACGGTTTGTCGCATCGCCATCAATACGCGCTCGTTTCGCTCCATAACATCGGTTTTCTTCAAGAGATCTGTGCCTGATTCAATATTCTGATTGTTGGTGGAAGTTGATGGGCCTGAAAATCAGATTCAAAAGCTGATTTAAGAAAAACCGAAAAATAACATTGTGATGTCCCTAACCTGGTACCTGCGAATCGGGCCTATTGTCCCCTTGAGTATTATCGTCGTCATCGTCTGGCAACGTGGGTCCACTGGAAACAATTGAGATTTCTTTTCTTTTATGCATCCTATCCTGTTTCATTTTTATATTTCTATACCTATTTCTGTTTAAATTCTGTCCTCATTTGTCCAACATAAACACACAAACTCACATGACAGTGAAGTCAACGCCCATGTCATTCATTCGTTTCGCGATTGTTTGACAGGATTCGTCACCGACCTCGCCTAAACAACGAAATTCTTCGTGTGAAACTGAACTTGACCAGCACCTGGCGCGCTGGCGGTCTCCACAGAACTAGAAACGACTGAAGTGACAGTAAAACAGCCTGTAATCTACACAATAAATCTCAAACACTGCAAAGAATATTCACTGTAACCACTGTAGAGGCGTAATTCAGGTACGTTAACACCAGATTTAAAATCAAAAACTCGCTCCAAAATATTCACTACACGGGAGTAGGTACAACAACTAAAATGCGGTTCAGAGTGGAGTAACAGTCGCATAAAGCAACCTCCAAGATTGCTGAACATCACAATCTGCAGCCGACCAAATTTTCGACCTTCAGTCGATTCGTGCAAACAATGCAGGGCGACAACCAGCGCGTCGAGAACTGCAATTCACAAGTGTATTGACTCGGATAAAATTCATGTTTTTTTAATTTTTGGTTTTACAATCTCCCTCATCCTCGCTTGATTGTATGCCGTCGTTGACTGTACGCAGTAACTGCATGTCGACGTTCTGCAGTTCACGAAGCACTATGATTTTCCTGCAAAACAAATTACGAAAAAGGGATGTGTAGCAGTGTTATTATTTATTTCTTATAAATGTGAGTAAGATCTATACTAATAGAGTAGTAAAAGCTGCATATAGTTTCGGACCCTCTCATGAGACTATACTAAACCATTGGGGTGGCCAACAAAAAACTGGGGAATTGCAACAATTTGCAATACATAACTCCCTCACTTGTATTGATCAGGGCTTTCATCATTCAATGGATTCTTTGTTTCGTCACAGCCAAAAAGCACAACACCAACTTGGTCCGACGAACTTGTAAAGATCTGAAACATCATCACGCGCTGCATACATACATAGCAGCTAGCAGGGAGTTTTTCAAAATTTTCAGGGCACAACACACACCAACGAGAGGCTAGAACTTCAGGGGCAAATTAAAAGTTTTTATGCACTTTTGGGAATTTTAGGAGCAAAATGCGGAAGTTCTACGTTTACAGGTTTCCAATCAGGGTTAGCCCTTCTACCGGGTAGTCCTCCCTCCCAGAGGCAGCCCTGGCCGTGTCCCCACTCCCACTGCAATCAACACAACACCACAGCTCACGGCAGTGCTGTGGTAATTTCTCCAAGGGGCAGATGCTGCACCTTGAGAAAAAAACCGTTTTATCCGGAAAAACTGTTTTCTTCGAAATTTTCCAGTCCAAAAGTTGGTCGCCTGCTCAAATGGGGGTACGGCACATATGTGCAAAAGTGGCCTAAATTGCTTCATGAGGAAAAGTCATACCGGAACTGGACAAGTCGACCAAAAACAAAATTTGTATTTGCACGATTTGAGAAACCGACCCAAGATACCCTGCTTGCTAGGGGCAAGGGGGGAAGTTTCCGGAGTTACTCGAGATACCGCCCTGAGGCTACCCACGATACCGCACAGTGTAGTGGCTGGGGGGGGATGGGGGGACCCCCCCCCCGGGGGGGGGGAGATCCCCCCCCCCCCCCTGAGGAGAGGACCGCAACCACCCCGGGGGAGGGGGGAAGGACCGCCAACCACCCCGGAGGGTACCTTGCAACCATAAATTTATGGTTTTTATAGGCAAAAATGGGTGTTTTTCGACCTCAAAACCCCAAAAATCGCGCGATCCGCGCGCAAACCTCCATATAATAGGTATTTTAAGCAAATTTTCGGCTAAAATGCAAAAAAGTGCCTATTTTTCGGCCAAATTTGCAGTACAATGCATGCAAAAAACACCCTTTTTTCGGACCTCAGGGGTACCTTGCAACCTTCCGGAGGCTGGGTAGGGGGGTACCTTGCAACCATCTGGATCCATCCCCCCCAAGGGTACCTTGCAACCATTTGGCTGCCACTACACTGATACCGGATACCTACATGGTCCGTCAAAAGGCGAAAAACGCCGTTTTTGCATGCAATTTTACTGCAAAATCGGCCTGAAATGGGTGCTTTTTGACACTTTGGCCGAAAATTGGGCTAAAACGACCATTTTTCTGTGTTTGCGATTTTTTGGAGTTCCGAGGTCGAAAAACCAATTTTGGCCTTTTAAAAACATAAATATACTGACTCGAGATACCCTTTGGGTAGGCTCGAGATAGATACCCTTCCTCCCATCCCCCTGGTCGATTCGAGATAGATACCCCATAAGGGGGAAATTCCCCATCCCCCGCACCACAGTGCCAGCAACACAAGGCGACAGCGAAAACGTTCGAACCTTTCTGGTGATGACCCATTGCAAGTTCTCCAACATCATTGAAAAACACGTTTCTCCATGTGTATTGGCTGGCACCAACATGTTGCGACCCACATCAACGACCAGCATGATCGCGTCCTTCGGTTTCGCACGAGACATGCTTGCTCTTGATTGAATTCGTGGGCCTATTAAGGACAAGCTGAGCGTTTAGGCGATCAATCACAATGGGACTGAAAAACAACCATAATATGAAACGGCATGAGTGCGTCAACCGTCAGTCACCGTGGCGGCAACTGCAAACGACGAGGATGAGGAGGACCACGAACACCACAAAAACAAACAAGCCAGTCTGCTCCTGTCACTGCTATCCAGTGTAGTTCCTGGTCCGGCGAGGTGGTTTGTGCACCTACCCATTTTTTTCGGAGAGGCGGTTAGTGCACCTCCTTCTACCCACTACCTGGGGGACGAGGGAGAAGTTGGGTTCATCAACCCCGCCGGTGACCTTTTTTACATTCTCCCATTTTTGTGGCTTTGGGCTTTGGCTTTATCGTCAGGTTAAACCTTCAGCGAAGGCTCGGACTTGGGAGTTCCTGGTCCGGAGGGGGAACAGGCGGTACCCCCTTTTTTCGGAGGGGGAACAGACGTACCCACCTGGGGGGGAAGGGGGGAGGACCCGGAAGGGGTTGTAAAAAATAGAGCCTCCCCGGAATAGAGCCCTGAACCCCAAGCCTTACTTACTACCGGTCAGGGTTGTAAAAAATTTTAATCAACGAGCTTTTTTAAAAAAAATTTTGACAAAAGATTTTTTTATCAGAAAAAGCGTTGCAAATGACGTTTCAGCAGAGATGAAATCGACATGATCGATTGAAATCGAAATGACATCAGTTTTGTAATGCCGCATACCAGTGTTGGAGGTGGGGGGGTTTGGGGGGTAGCCCCCCCCAGTACAGTAGGTATCCCTCCCTCGCCTGGTACAGTAGGTATCCCCCCCGATGTTTGGCATGGTACAGTAGGTATCCCCCCCCGATTTTCACCCCGGTACAGTAGGTATCCCCCCCGATTTTGCCCCAAAAGTGCCATTTTTTTATCAAAATGACGAAAATTAGTGTTAAATCAGTGGTTTTTATCTCAAATTACCCCAAATTCGCGCGCTACGCGCGCAAATACTACGTTTTCACACGATTCCACACATAATAAACACATTAAAAATTTTTACCCCAAAACCTAACCCCCCCCCCCCCCCCCCCCCCCCCTAGGTACATAACCCCCCCAGGCCATCGGCTCTGGTACAGTACCGTATTGTCGGAAATAGAACCCCCCCATTAATTGACCCCCCCATTAATTGAACCCCCTAAATGGCTCAAATCAAAAATAGAACCCCCCATTAATTGACCCCCCCCCCAT
>JASAMV010008313.1:0-35910 GCA_030248065.1 Rhynchonema sp. JSB1_4
GTGTAAGGGAAAAAACTGAAAAATAAAGTAGTAAAACACATCTGTGTTCCCGAGCAACCTGGGAACGAACTCGTAACTTCGACTATTTGAGGGGTAGTATATGTCCGGTGCTTTTGACCTCTAGTTCGCATATGTTGTTAGGCTTGATGGTCTTTTAGCGCCACTTTTCAGCTTAAAAGATTCTACGTTCTTTGACACTGATTTTCGACTTTATCAACATTAGCTTTGGAACTTTTTAGTACTTACTGTTTAGCTGGTTCATGGCAAACCAATATATTTTGGACGTTTCAGTTCTAATTTCATTCCCATGTAAAAATGACCATTTTCGAGAAAATCAGCCCCCTAGCATCACTCTTTATCTGAATGTCTTATTTTGTGCACCCAACCGCCTCCGAGGAGGTCTCCGTTATACTGTACATGTAGCGAAAACTCACAGATAAACATCCACGCATTAGGTAGTGTTAACAAACAGATAAAAATAGTGTAAATAACACCAGCAGCGCTCGCCGCGCCGGGGGAAAACAAAAATTTTTGTCATATTATATTTTCATTTTTCGCTAATGCAAAAGTGAATGTAAATAATCGGACTATATACGTGATGACTGAGTCCAGTGGTCGCGTGCCTTTGGCCGCTGGGAGCGAACAGGTGATTTTCGAATGTATAGGTCTTTTGGGCCTGAAATCGGACTTCAATTGGATTGCGGTATCGTCCCGGGACATTTAAGGCATTAAGGACAATATGTCCGAACCTTAAGCGCGTGGTTGATTGCCTGATTCAACACAAAGTCCGAGTTTAGTTCCAATCGTTTTTAAAGCGCGAGTGACGCATTGTAACTGTATCCTTTTATACAAATAGACAGTACGCAATATTCAGTCCACCCACCACTGTTATTACTGCTGCCCGTTCCTCGATACCAATGCTTATTTTTTCCGGTTGCGGCTATTTTTGTGCATTCTATCCGAAATTTCATTGTTGAACTCCGTTTTATTGTATCAGTTTTACATTTGGACAATAACCAACCATTGATCAAAAGTCTAGTTTTGCAGTCATTTTTGCGCCTGCACTTTTTCTGAGCAGTGCTATGACAGTTTACGTTTAGAAAACGTTGCCACACCGCACAGTGTTCCTGTGGCTTCTAGTCATACTCAACACTGGTTATTAATCCGACTTCCCTGTCTCTTTCTCAAGCCTTCTCCGATTGGCCTAAACCGCTGATTATTTCAGAAATTCTGTAAGATGATAGTGAGCGATTCACATCTCTTTTCTGTTGTGATTGGACACACTCCCATACTCACCGTCGTTGTTTCCCCAAGGATAACCGTTCTCATCATTTTCTTACTCTGCGCCTTACACTGAAGTGCTTTGGCTCCATACGGTACGAATTCACGTTCCAACGTTTTTGACAAGCCTGCCTTGAGGTTCCAGAATGTATAGGCCCCCTTTAAACAATCAACACAGCCAGCTGGCCACAACCTTGGTGCATGATTGTAGCTGCACGCGCGGTCACGTGTAAGATAATCGTTAAAGGGAGGCTGACATATGTAATATGTCATCTTTTTTTAGCATTGTTCGATGTTTTATGTGGAATATAGAACGGAACAGTGCACGAAAACACGTTTCAGTGTCTTTTATGTCTTGTCCTCTAGTGTTGTGTTCATGTGGGGTTAGGTATTGGTTCACAGTTTATGTTCCAATTTAATGACTTGATTTCTACTTTTGATAAGTTTATATGCCAAGCTTGACGCATAGTTTCGCTTTTTCATCATACATTGACTTAATCCGACCTGACCTTTTCATTTGAATATATTGATCGCATATAGATTATTAATGTATCACGTCTTCTGCAAAAGTGGCATGTTAATTTTTACCCAAAGGTCTTTGAATAAATCAGGCTTAATCGGTCACAAAAACACATTCAGCTCGTTTTTGTACTCCGATGCGAATACAATACCGTTCCTATTTTTTCACTCCTTCGCAGCATTATCTTTAACTTGCGTGTTAGTTTTTCGACACTTGTTTAATGTATTCTGGTTGTCTTATGAGTACTAAGGTGATCTCTAGTCTGTATTTTTAATATCAAGACAAATACACATAACATTGCACTATTATGATCCTTGATCCTTTAAGAATGCAAAAAGCGCAGTTCGCACGCGCACATACTGTATCTATCTGTTCGTCGAAATAAGAAATAAACCAAGAGCAAAAACGCATTGAGCCTTCATATACATGGGTGCGCGACCTGGTTAAACTAGATAATGCACGGAGGCATGCATGATACAGTGTGTAGGGGTGTGTTGTGATATTTGGAATAGGCGAATGGCAGTATTTCGGCAAACTACCATGTATATCATGGATAGTATTGTTCTGTTGACGCCATTTTGTTCTTTTTTCTCACGAATTTGGGCTCTTGAATCAGTGAACTACATAACTATAGGAACCACAGTCATTTAATTGTTTGGCTTGTCTAGGACCATGAACTGGTTAAGCGTGCCACTGTCTGCCTGTGCTAAATTTGTCTCATGTTAATATATGGTGATGACGCCTTTAAAGAAAAACAATAGCTGCATTTTGTGTAGTGTGCAACTCGAGAAGTTCGCACGCGCGCTTTTGTACCGCGATGACACAAACTATGCACACAATCTGTTTAAAGGGTTGCGACCACATTAAACATGAATTGCGTTGTTGTTAAATACAAAAGCCCATAGTAGTAGTTGATCCTTGACCTACACAGTGTGTTGTGTACTGTCTCTGGTGAACAGTATGCTGTTTTGTATGTTTTTCTTTTGTTACTCATGTTAATTCCAAGGTTGTCTGTTACATAAAATGTACAGCGTATGATGTTAAAGTTTCCTTCTCGCTGATCCCGATCTTTTTCGCACAAATTTGTTTATTTTATTATATGATATCTGTCATCTTAGTCCCTGAAGCGATTCGCGCGCGATGTTAATTTTCGTTTCTGGTGATAAAGTTTGCCACGAAGTTTGCGCGCTGCATCCGCTGTAGGTATATCTGTCGATTTGTTTGAAGCTATTGCTGTCACTTGCCGCTTAACGATAAAGTTAAACTTCAGTTATTTATTCATGTTCAAAGAGACGTCTGACCTTTGTCACGCTTTTTCACGCCGTAGATCGCGGATCAGATAAGCAAACGTGCGGTATCCAGTGCGCGCGCCTCTCGCGAAAAGCGCGGGATTTCGTTAAGATGTGGCCTTTTTCAGCTCCCAGATTCCTTGTTGGTTAGTCAATGGAAAATTGCAAATTTAGCTCGCTATGTGAATAACTTTTTAATTGGTTTATTGACATATTGACTTAAAGTTCAACTATGTTTGTTTTATTGAACGCATTATGCACAGATAAGGACAGTCCAAAGGCGTGGCTGTTCTTATGGCGCTGTTGGTCTTAAAAATGATGTACAGTTTCTTAGCCCTTTTTAGCCCAATTTTGGGAAGCCATTTAAAGTTTGTTTACTTTAACGCCTTTTGATTACCATTCCCAATAGCTTTTGAAAGCGTAGAGACATTGTTTCAGGTATACAGTGAAACAATATTGTTGCCCAAACGAAAATATACTGATCAAAAATTTCTTAAATCTACCTACTCCTGCAGCCCAAGATACATGAAGTACAATGGGCTAAATAATTGAACCTTAACAAATATTTCATTCGACTAAATTATTATATATCAAATCTGGTGAACAAGCAACTACCATAGTTACAAAGGCAACATCAGGCTTTACAACGGTGTGAATCAAGATGCTACAAACGGGAGTCAACAAGGTACGTGAATAGGTACACAGGACCAGCACGGGTCATGAAATGATTACTTGGCCAATTTGCCTCATCTTTCGGAAATCCAATCGAAACGTGCCGTTGGTGCGTAACAGCCGATAAAAGCTCAAAGTATGTCCCTCAAAACGCAGGTGCTGTCGGTGGCTGGTCTGAAGCGTCGTTCGCGCCAACAGCGTCTTGGTCGTTCCCTGTCGCATTCCCATTCCAATCTGTCAACCAATCGTCGTTTCCACAGTCTGTCGTCGGTGTCGCAGGACCCGACAGCAGGGGGACATCTTCATGCCAGTCCCATGGTGCAGCACAGACCCTGGCCCATGCCGCCGACACATCAGTTGGAGGCGCAGTTCAGGAACTTGTTGGTAAGTGGGGGAGGATGGAAATATTTTGGTTGTCATGCTTCTGATGATGAACGTAATGTAAGAGGAAGGTGGAGGAATGCTATGTGTGGAGGGAATCTGTGTTGGTGAATACTCGACGTGGTGATCAAAATGGGGGCGGTGGGTTTCGATATTTTCACTGACTATTGGAGGGTAGTTGTATATAATGAATTCAAATCAAACCACTTTCCAGAACGAGTTGGATCTGTCAGCCGACAACCAAGTTCTGTTGCTGCAACAACCAGCTGAGAAGAAATGGCACATGTTGAGGGAGCACTATGCGGTTGAGGTGAGTGCGCAGTGCTGTTTTCATGGATCATTCGTTCGGGTGTCTAGGACGATTGGTTTCTACGAACCACAACTCCCTTTTTTGTACGTTGCTGGGAGCTCAAGTGGCCCTGGTGCATTTGCATTCTGATGGTTTCATGATGCATCGCCGGTTCGTTGGACCATCATGAAAGGTGCACAACAAAGGGCTGTGCAGTGATTGGTATGTATTTCCAGTCTAGAACATAAGTATCTGAATATCTATTGCAGGAGAGCAACGCGAGCACAGCTCTGGCGCACATTCACAAACTGGAAGAAATGCATCATGACGTCACACACGCATCGATCGAGCTGCTCGAGGACTTACGTGTCTCCTTGAAACATCAGACACAAAGGTATGTGTCTTTCATCGATTTTTTCTGTTGTGTGTTTCATTTAATTCTGGATTGCCGAATTATACATATACATTGCAAGTGTGTATCATTTTCACGTGCGTGCTGTCTGGAACCATGGAAATCCCAAATATGTAAATCACACGCGCGCTCGCTTTTTATTCAGCTATCTATCAATGAATCAATCTGGCTCGTTTTTGTTCGAAATTCCGCTTTTTTTGACCGCCCGCCCGGCAATAACCCCTAAACGGCGCGACAATTGTTTTTATTTATCATTCTGATCTTTGAAACATAGTGGAAAGCATACTGGGCCCTTTCTCAGGTTGGGTTCTGGATAAAATTGACCTGATGGGCACTAAAACCATACGAATCAGAACATTTTGGCGATTTAGTATTTTGTTTTGTCAAACAGGCCTTTTTATTGCGTATACGCGCCCGGTCTAATATGAAAATACCCGCGTATAAACTCATTGTGCTGTGTAGGTACACGTACATGTCACTGAACATTGAAAATAAAATTGACCTTTATTTCAACGAGGTGCAAAATAGCGCTATTTTGTGGCATTGCTGCTTTGGTGGCGTTTTTTCGCTCGTCTGTTTTTGTGCTTGATTTGCCACAAATTGGATTGAAGTTATGATTTAAAAACGTTTTTGTTCCCGTAATGCATACATAATTTCATTTTTCTCACCTCAAAAACGCTCCTCTTTTTTTACATTAATGTGCCGAAAAATATGGTGCATGCCTGCGTTTAAGTATGAATTGGAGCGGCCAAGAAAAGCTTTTTCCACCGCTCTTTGGTGTTTGTGAGTTTCCAAACAAATTACAGTCCTAGTTTCGTTCCAGTTTTGTGCAACGTTTCCTGTCTCTGGACGGCCTATGTCTGTTGCGCCTTCTGCTCGACCAATGCGCCACACAACCGACTGCGTTCGACAAGGCCGCCTGTCTGCTGGGATGTTTCAAGGCACTACTCAACAGCACGGTAAGATGCACACTGAGCACATACTGAAGATGTCCCGGTGCATCTGGTGGTCAGTGCGACAAGGCCATCTTTGCACATGTGTTGTAAGACTTATTTTTGCCACAAATCGCAATCAGTGGTGCACCAGGCCATCTTCAGTACACAGTCAGTAATGCGCTGTGTTTACATGAGCTGATATAAGTACAGGAGAGCTCACTTCCATCCATACGGGTTTTGACATTGTCGTCTGCATTTATCTGACGTCGTTCCGACTTTAGTTGGGTCGCCGATCGGTCGTGTCAAACATGGACTCCCTCGAAGCCATAGCTGCTGCAACTGGAATTGAACACACAAAGTGCAAGGTAAGCGCGAACAATGCATATTTCCTTTGTGTCCAACCAATCTGTGGTGAGAAATCATCTTGCATTCACAAGATTTTATGCTTTTGCCTTTTTGGAGCCGAATGAGTCGTGAACAACTTGCTGGACGTTCAATTTATTGTGATCAATTGCCCTCACGCTGACAAAAAAAAACAGGAATCTATTCCGAAAACAAAGCGTTTCTTGCACTAAATTTGACCTACATTGGTATACATGGACACCCGTGCCTAAATATTACGAAATCTTTCCAACGAAGCGCACCACCCTGTGATGGTCGTCTGGGCCCTTAGTACACCTGCGTACGCAATAAACTCAGTTTTCAGCATAATTGCGAAAGTTCATGACTCACACCCTAGCCCTTTGTCGTTGGATACATCTACCAATGTAGCACTTTTACGTTTCTGCGCACGCGCAGTAACATCGACTTTGGCCACAAATGGAGTTCAGAATCAAAAACAGAGTAATTGTATTCAGATATGAGTGACGATTTTTTTATTCATACAGCAGTAGTAAATAAAAGTTTCTCACCAAAAAATAGCGCTGGGCCTTCTATGTTCGTTTGAGTCACACTTGTGTACAGCTGGGCACTGGTGCAGTTGGGTGGCGTGCGTAACCTGGGACACTCATGCACCAGGATGTCCGCCGCGGTTCAAAGGAACAACGCACGTTACACAATTGAATGTACTAATCTCAGCAACGGCACTACTCTAATGCGCCAAAGCGTAGAGATGCTGCGCATAATGTGTGCACACCAAGTGCACCAGTGCCCACTCCTCGCGTCCGAATCCGTATAGTGTGGTTCGTTTTCTGGCCCCAGAAAATTATCCAGTAAACAGAACAGACAAAAGTGTAAAAACGACAAAAAAACTGATTTTCATTTGATTTCCCTTTTGCGGCATTACAGATTACGGCGCTCGAAATTCTATCCGGCATTTGTCTGTTCTCCGACGGCAGCAGCAGAATCCTGGAGGCACTCACACGCGCACAGACCAGACTCGGGGAGCGCACGCGGTATGCGGCTTGTTTTGGGTTTTGTCGAAGTTGATGGTTGACTATATTATACATAAGTAACCATTGTGTGGATTGATAAACCTAATGGCTTCGATTCTAACTGATCATAGGGCGCTTAAGCCTGAATTTGCTGAATTATGACCCACCGCACCTTCAAGTATGACTTCAGTCGGTGATTTTGTTTATTCCATTTCCGTAACAGTATGGTTTAGTATATACACC
This sequence comes from Rhynchonema sp. JSB1_4, assembly GCA_030248065.1. Classification (NCBI taxonomy): domain Eukaryota; kingdom Metazoa; phylum Nematoda; class Chromadorea; order Monhysterida; family Xyalidae; genus Rhynchonema; species Rhynchonema sp. JSB1_4. Next base: position 7,396 of record JASAMV010008313.1, read on the forward strand.
CAGACGTTGAGGGCATAAAAGGAACAAAAAGTAAACACTCTATAATTCGTTCAACATTTCATCAACAGTTTCCAACGTCTGCTGCTCGACCTCTGGCGTCCGTACGAGAATGAGCGCGAGACGGTTCGCGTCAAGACCACCATTATGTCGTTGGTGAATGCATTGCTGCGATCGGGCGTCGCACAGGTTCGATTCATTTTATTATTGCACTTGTTTTTTGTTGTCGTTTTTTATGTTGTTGTTGCGAATTTGCTAAACCTTCCACTCTGTGTGTGCATCAGCGGTGCATTCTTTCTCTTCATAAGCTTTATCCTTGTTTTGTGGCGGTGGTATTATATGCACATGCTGGCACATGCGCGGCATTGGTTTTTACTGCATTGTGAACCCATCCCCGCCGTTGGTTCCAGCAAGGTGCAAACGTGGCGTGTCATTGCATTTGTCTTTTAATCCATAGCTGTACCCAGAAATTAAGGTGTTACCTGGGTAAATTCAGGCTTCAGTGAGGAGACTGCTTTTTTTGCTCTTGCTACATATTCTGGGTCAATGTTTTATTTATGACCAGGCTATGAAAGGCCCAAGTCCATCATGGTAGTGGTCGGTCAAATTCAGAAGATTATAAATGGGTTCATTTATCTCCTTACATGCACGGTTTGAATGTCCTTGAGTATAATTTTGGTTTTTAATAAAATCTTTCGGAACCCAAGTTCTTGATAAAAGGCTTGACACTGACAATATTACAACGTTGCACGAGCACCGTAGTGGTCATGTTCTGGGTGACAGGTTTTTGACACAAGCCACCAAGCGAGTTGTGTCTTTGTTTGTTTTTAGTACTTTTCCTGTGCTCATGGCAATAGTCGTGAGGCCAGGAAAGATTTCAGATCTGTTTTTGCTAACAATTTATTCAGAACGTCGCTTATAATGTCATCGTGTGTCACATACCTGCCTATGTTGAATTCTGGTTGTGTTTTTATGACATTATAATGACTTTTTTGTTGGAAAGCTGGCTTATTTTTAACCAGCCACAAATTTGTTGTACTACTCGCTTCGGTGATCTGAAAATTGTGGCAATAAGAGCGGAAATGCTAGGATTCCTTTGTTGTAAAAATGCAAACAAGCAAATGTAGGGCACCAGCTAATGTTTTTCACCTAAAAATACGTCACTGTCACCAACTTGTACAACTTCGTTTCTGTCGTAACATTGTCATAAATTTTACGCCAAATCCGCCCATTTTAGTAAACGCATGCAATTGTTTGTCAATGGCTAAATGCCCATGCCAATTAATCACACTGCTAAAACACCAGTGCATCATGTATTGAAATCCTTCCAGTGTTCAGCTTTGGAGGCTGAGCTTACAGTGGAATATATTACGTAGGTATTGTTTTCGCACACGTTAGACAGGGTCCTGTTTAATTTCTCTTTTTAAAAGCTTCATAATTTCAGAAATATAGGCCTATACGGCATAAGCCATACTTTTCTTCCTCCCGTATCAAGTTTCAGCTGCATCTGAACCCTCTAATTAACAATGTTTCGGCTAGAGTTTCAGATTGGAGGACTATGCCCTATGTATTTTCAGGTTCTGGGAACTTTTTATTAGAATATCTTTTTGTGACAAGTGTGCAAGGGTAGACCAAAGTTGAAACGCAAAAGTATCGCCTGATGTTTCAGAACAGCGTCGAGTTCCGGATCCATTTGCGACATGAGTTCCTGATGCTCGGCATGGCTGAGATCATCGAGGAATTACGGACATTGGACAATCCCATTCTACAGGATCATCTCGATCTGTTTGATATGGTCAGTTGGGCTTTTTTTATTTTGGTACTTTTGTTAGTTGGGCCTTTTTGCTTTTGGGTGACTTTGTATGCTGGGCTGCATGGAAGAAGGGGTGAAAAGTGAGAGCACTTTGCTGCTGACTAATTGTTATGGATTTGTCGGTTTTTTCGCACCCTCAGACTGTTCAGTTTTGGTCCGTCACCCTCTTATTCAAATTAGGACTTCATGGGCGCGAACAATTCTTGATTTTTGCGCGCCATTTTCTTCCAACACTACTTCGCGGCGCCTGAGCCTTTGGTGCAGTCTGGCAAACAAACGAAATGACCAGATGCATGAAAAGACACAAAGCAAGAAAACGACAAAATTATGATTGCATGAATAAAAAGTTGTCTGATGGGAAAATTGATATCCCAAGGGCAAATTCTTTGGGAAGTCAGCCAAAGGGCGATTCAAGGTGTTATTACTCTGAGGAAAAACAGTCGGTGTTTTGGGAGAAAAATTACTGTTTGCCTGACTTACTGTAAGTATATAGCTAAAGGTATGTACACATTCACACAATTTCCAATTGATTTTCGTGAGCGTTCCGATTTTCCCCCACTGCCGATTTTACAACACCGTATTATACACGCAGTGGATCCGAAATATGAATCTGACTTCGTTCTTTCCCAAATGAAGTGCTCACACAGAAATGCCATGCACTTATCCAGCAGAGCATATGGCTTGATTGCTCATGCCTCGAGCGACTGGTGTAAATATCGGTTCCTGTCCCAATACTACTTGGATCTTCCCCATGTGGGGCTGGTGTACCTGAACCTGTTCTCTCAAAACCCTGTCTGTGCCTCCTTGTGGAAGGCAAGACAGAACCATGTGCACATATACATAGGTACAGACAATAATTGTGCGTTAGGAGCTCCCAAGGTTATTTGATCACTTTTTGTATACAGTTTCTGGGCCATAAGGACAGTTCAGATAAGGATCTTTCCCGATCACGCTGATTTTCCGACTTTTCCGATTTCCATGTGCAGTTTAGGTCGCATGCAATTGGTTGTTTTCATTCCTACGTTTCTCACAAGTTAAATCGCAATATTTTCCAAGGGAATTGGACCAATCCTTCACCTATATTTTTATCGTTTATATTTTATTTATTTCATTGTCTTTGTTTCCCGAGTCCCATTTTTTCTGACCCGTTCTTTTTGCTTTCCACACTTTTGGATTCGCGTTCATGCGAAAGCAACTTTTTTGATAAGCGCCTCTTCGGTTAGAACGTTGCGAAATTACATACGTGTTTTTGAAATGCTTGAGTGAGTATAAGTATCATAAGCATGATTCCATGTAATGCTCGCATGGTGTTCCAGCCCAGTTCCCGGGTTTCTTTCTCAGCCTGTGTCAGTATGTTTGGAGGTGAAGTATATTTCTGGATAATCTCAGCTGCGTATTGTACATCACTTTTCTGTACGAACCAGGGGTATGAACGTTACAACCGTAAAGCGCAGCTAATAAAAAACCAAAACCGTTCTGCTGATCTGGGGGGTGCGTGCCAGCTATGGTGTAGTTTGCTGTTGCTCAAGAGCAGAACATGTGCATACACACACAAAAATACTATATTCAGCAGCAGGATAGGTGTGTTTTCTAATGTGTTTTCACTATTTGAGTGTTCATGGGATGTGTTGTTGGCTTCAGTTGTATACCTGATGCTCGGTGTCGCTTTCATTCAGTCTACCATTCTTGGCTAGATTTTTTTACAAAACTCATCGCTCTTTGCTTTTTTTATCATTTTTTCATGCTTCAGACACCAAATAGGACGCGTTCGTCCATTTACCCAGACCATCTGGCGTTTCAGATGTTCGTGCTTTGTGTCCTGTAATCTTAAATTTACCATGGACGACACAGTCACTGTAGACACAGAATATGACCCGCTGACTGCATTCAGAGAATGACACCAAAACAATAGGTTTTGTTACCTCATTGTTACAATTTTTCTGAATCGTAGCTGCGTAACTGGTGTTGTTGTCAAAAAGAAACAGCCTATACCTTGCACTTTTTTTTGGAGATGGAGTAGCCAGCATATCACACAAACAAAACGCCCATTTTTTATAGATAAGCGGCTTTGAAACTGACCAGGTGCTGTGCTTGCTAAACCTGTTCCTTATCGGTTTCTACCAAGCCCAGTTTTTCAAATTCTGTTTCCAATTTTGTCTTTTTCTCATTTGTCACCACTGCGGCTGAAATCATTATTTTCATCATACGAACGAAACTGTGAAATAATTATTTGCCAGAGCAGAAAAAATCGAGTCAAAAATTAAAAAAAAATGGAAGTCTCACTGTCGGCGCTGCTGCTGAGCTCTCTATTTGGCTGCCTGGGCACTCTGGTCTGCCTCTTGAAACTCTTGAAGAGACTTTGCTCGGATAATCAGCAGACACTTTTGGCATCGAACAACAATTACGCGCCCCGTTCAAATTCTGAGGCGACCTCAAACAGCGATGCTACCGCTCCTACATCCCGTAATAACTTCTCCGTTAGCTGCTACTATTGCAGCACAAGTGCTACTTATCTCAGTTTGCGTATGCGCCGGTACACTGCTACTGTAAGTGCACAAAGTGCCAAATGAAATTTTTGAGGCGGATTTCGCCACAACTCAAAAAAATGTTTTAACGAGTTGGCGAGTAGAAAGTGTTTATACGAGACACTCCTCTACATCTCGCTGTCTCTCAACCCCAACCGCTTTATGTACCTCCGGTGATTAAACCGCTCTCGAATCTCACATAATCGCAGTTAAATTATCGTACATGTGTTACAAAATGAAAATATTGGAAACTGCTCCATTTAGCTGCAGATCGTTGCTCTGGGAAGCAGACTAGTAACTTTCCATATGAATATAGGCATTCGTACTTGTTACACGTCGTAGTCTGATGCAAAACCTGTGTTCAGATGCGACAAGAAGACGAACAAGAGTTGGCTTCGAGTTTTGGCAGCAACAGTGGGGAACCGGACGTTGATTCACAGGTAGTACATACTGCTGTTGTTCAGTCTTATATACAATGGTTTTTCGAGGTTTGAATATTTCATTAAAATGATTTCAAACCCACATTTGCAGTCCTACGACGGCACAGATCCAGTGGAGATGATGCGTACACTGGTCACACGATTGGAGCACACCATGGCCATGCCACATGTGGTCTCGTTGGTGCAGCACATGTTGTTGTTACCTGGTTGGTTTTTGTGGGTTTGGCTCTTTTTTTATTGCAACTGTGTTCAAGGCATGACTACCAGCTAGGCACTTTTTTGTCTGAGCCGTAGTTTACGCTACTTTTGACCAGCGTAATATAGAAACGTGAAGGCCAACTCACTGCAGGTGACAACAAACACACCGAGCTGTGGCGTCTTTTCGACCTGATCATGCAGCAGTTGTGTCTGCAAGCGAGTGTGGGCGTGGTTGCCGATGCCCTGGAACCGGTGCCACAGTTGGACATGGAAGAGGTGCTTAACAGGTGAGTCATGTTTCAACTAATTCTTCATTCTGTTCAATCTGCTTAACCTTACATTACTTTATGAGTTTGATCTTTGCACGCGGACCAGCGTTAGTATTATATTTTCAGAATCAATCAGTAATTGCCAGTCAGCCAGTCATAAGTGGAACTTCATACAAAGGCGCGCATCAAAAACCCACCCAAACCCTAACCTGACCCGGATCTAACAAGCTCAACGTTTCCTATTCATTCAGACTGCACACGCAGTCGGAGTACGAGCGATTGGAGAAGGCGCACGTGAAGCTTCAAGCCGAACTTGAAGACGAACGGCGCAAGATCACCAAGTTGCAGCTAGACTTGACCAAACTCAAGTCGCACAAGCAGCACGACGCCGTCAGCATCGAGACCAGCTCGGACAGGTGATTGGCAGTTGGCACTTTTTGTGCTTTAGTTTTTTAGAGCGTAGATTGAGATTTACGTTCAACTAAATATTTTCTTTAGATTTGGTTTTAGTTCTGCCATTCGTGACCACCAGGTAGCTAGCCGACACAGCTGAGAAACGTGTCTAGTCAGACTTAGCTTTGTGGGTTAGGCTTTTCTACGCTGTCATCGCATTGCAGCACCCCTCCATGTGACCCCGAAATGTCACCGAATGAGCTTGAAATCAACATCAAGTTACCCGGCAGTGATTACTGTAGTCAATCATCACCCAGTACTTCGTCACAACAGTCGGGATTACCTCCAGTTAAACCACCGCCGGTTCGTTTATCCGTTGTGTTAGGTCTTTTTTGTCCTAAAGGCACCACTCAACCAATTTCAGGGTTTACCACCACCTCCCCCTCCACCCTCGAACTGGGACCAAGTGAGTCTGCTCGGTCCAGGGGATCGCGAGAAACGAGTCCCGAAACCGTCAGTCAATCTGCGAACGATAAACTGGCAGAAACTCACTTCCAGACAAATTAAAGTTAGACGCAATTGGCTCTTGTTTGTAGTCAGGTCCAAAATTTAGGAACGAACATTTTTCACAGGACACAATCTGGGAAAACATGGACGACGAGAAATATTACGAGGCAATCGATCTCAGGGAACTCGATCGGCAGTTCGCTGTGCTATCAAGGGTGAGGGATCATTATCGATTGATTACTTGATCCCGTTCACTAATCAGTAATATCGATTTTCAGCCGGACGACGATTGCACGAGCAACGTTGGCACCTTGAATAGACGATTAACAAGGGACCCAAACAGTGCCGTGTCGGTGATCGATGCGCGCAGAGCACAGAATTGCACCATACTGCTGTCACGACTGAAGATGACGAACAGACAGATCAGGTATTGATTGACCAATCGATTGATTGATCGCTACTTGACCAATAATTCCTTGATGTTTCAGACGCGCAGTGCTCAGTATGGACGAGGACGGCGTTTTACCGAAGGACATGGTTGAGCAGGTTTGTGGCAATGGATCTGAACAACTTTACAGATCAATTTTATGAAAAAATTGTCTGAACCAAACGCAGAACAATGCCTTCTTTAATTTCCAGCTACTCAAATACGTTCCATCCGGAGAGGACCTGGAGTTAATCAATGAAACACTGAACAACGGAACTGCGCCAACAATGCTGGCGACCGCCGATAGGTTCATGTTGGAAATGAGCAAGTGAGTCAATCATTATATATTGCTTGATTTGATTGATTGACATTATAAATCAATATTATTGTTTTCCAGAATCCCGCGTTACGAACAACGCCTCAAGGTGCTCCATTTCATCAAAGGATTCCGCGAGCGTTTGGCTGAGTGCCGTCCGCAAATTCAGGGTACGAAAACTGGAAAATATGATTTTATTTGAATTTATGTCAGAATGACCCATCGGTTCCAGCTGTCGAGCGCGCGTCCCGCGCTGTGCTGACGTCGAAACGACTGCGCAAACTGTTGGCCATCGTTTTGGCGATCGGCAACTACTTAAATTATGGAAAACGCAATGCGAATGCTTATGGTGCGCTGTTTGCTTTCGAATGTGTTTTGTTTCTTTAAATTTTGCATTGTGGAACGTGTCTCACTTGTGCCCGCAAAATGTGCGCTAAGTATGCCCTGAAATTCCGCACGCGTAATCCAGAAGTTCGACAGGTAAATTCCACCCATCCGATGAAACAACACCCAACCGTATCATGCAGGCTTCGCATTGTCCTCCCTCAACCTGATCCCTGAAGTGAAGTGCAGTGTGCGCAACGACCAACATTTGATGCATTTCATCGCCAATCTAATCGACAACAAACAGCCGGAATTGTTGAGAATGAAACGCGAACTGAACGCTGTCTTCGATGCGGCCAGAGTCAAGTCGGTGTCAACACCTTGCGTATTGTTGGCAAAAAACGAATATGGGTTCGAGTGTCAGAAAGATGTCTTAATACTGCGAACTAATCACATTGCTGTTTCAGCCAAGCCGAAGTGAGCGCTGAGCTGACAGCGATTCGATCCGAGCTCGATCGTGTGACCAGGGAGCTTGAATTGCACCAAAAGGTGGGAATATGGCGAAACGTTTCATTTTGTGGCTCGTTCGGCCCTTTTCCCACTGTTTTGCGTTTTCATGCAATGAATGGGATCACTTCTTTTTGTGGCCATGCGGTGCAATTGCACTGACGATGAGCAGCTTAATTCTTTCATCATGTATTTTCAACAAACTAATTATTTAATTTTTGTTGATAAAAAGCCGTCCCTTGATGTATCAGGGTGCGTCCAAAGCTGAGTGGCCAGCAACCAAGGACTCAAACGATCGTTTCGTATCGACTGTGGGTGACTTCCAGAAGGACGCCAACCTGCAGTACATCGAGGTGCAGCAGTCACACAACAGCATGAATGAAGCGGTCGGTGTTTGATGTTGTTGTGGCTCGTACCGTTATAATTAGGGCAGTGACAAAGTTTTCTTGCATTATGCATTCGAAATTCACACACGTCTCTCGATCTCCAACCATTGCCGAGATACAGTATAGCTTCTTCAAAAAACAGGTTTGCGTTTTTGTTGTGTCACCGTGCACGTTAGCTCAAACACGAGCACACTACAATCAGATATCATTGCAGTTCGCCGACTGTTGTCAACTGTTCGGTCTCAAATCTGATGTTTCAACCGATGTTGTGTTTGGCGTGCTCTCCAAAATGATCACCAACCTGACGGATGCGCTGCACCAATTGTGGAATGAACGGGACGAAGAGGAGAGGGCGAAGAGACGCACTTTGGCCAGGGCGTTCTTCGCCAAACGCAGCTCGATTGCCGCACCTGGAAGTTAGTACTGGAACGATGTATGCATTCTACTATGATGGCAGGGCCCGGATGCGGCTCCCGCTGAAACCGCAAAGCCCTAACTACACTTCGTTCTCTGAGAGAACAGAGAACAAATTCTCGCGTGTTGATTGGTTGTCAATCGCGCGACAGCCAATCAGCACGTGAAATTGTGTGCTCTATTCTCCAAGAGAACGAAGTGTTGGCTTTTAGGACGAAACTGAAACATTACACAGAACACACTGCCCGGAAACAATTTCACACAATCCTTGTTTGGCACTATGTCTGTAGGAGAAAGGATGAGCACCAATTTGACACGCAATGTGATGTCGACCTTGTCCCTGTTTTCATAAACTGTGAAATATAAGCTTTTCCTTCTAGTCTAAGCTTCTGAGCTTACCGAGGTGTGAAATTCTCTTATACACATTGTTTCAGCGGGTACCGACTCCACTATGGTTCGGTCGAAGAACGGTGATTTCGACAAACTAATCAGCGCACTGCAGACCGGCGAAATTTTCTCCGAAGAACTGTCCCGCCTTCGGGTCAGCATGCGGAAACAGCCGCAGTCACTGAAAATGGCACAGCAACTGATTGAAACGGGCAAGCCGCCGGCCCCATCGTGTCCGCCTCCTCAGCGGACAAGAGTGCGCAAAACACCCAGTACGCACAACATTCTCGTGCATTCGCGGGATCGGTGCTGACAACCCACTGGTGCTCAGGGCCAGTGTGTGTGAACGTGGAAGGCTCTTGTGATCTGCTGGTTCTCTCAGATTGCTTCCGTTTTCGAATCAAAATTGCTAATGTTTAGCCCTGTATAAGTGCAGACCTGAAGTCATCTTGGCGGGCGCGGCGAGGGATCTCGGGATCCCATTCGAACACTGCGGGCACCACGATGATTTCTTGGAAATATGGGCCAACTTGATGTCGCCTGACCAAGCGATGGACAGAACTATTTACGTTTCAGCTTCAGATTAGCAGTTTTGATCATATAAACAGTTTGGCCATTGTTTTGACGAACGCTTTACTCGGTGTGAGTTTGCTTCTGTGGAGCTCTAACGGTGGAATTGTTTCCATTTAGAGCACCAGGGGTTGGATTTTGGTCAGTTATGACTGTGTCATACTGCATGAACATTATTCTTTATTGCTCTGCGTGCAATCAAAAAATAATCTTTTCTTTTTTTAATGCATTTTCAACATTTATGTACAGCTTTCACTTTTCTTCCGATTTTGACTCAAAAATTGTCGCAAGTCACTATCCAAATGTAAATAAATGTTGTCTTTTCTCATTCTCACTTACATTTTATGTTCAATGCATTTGAAGAAAAAATGCAGTTATATGTTTTGTATTGTTTTATTCTTGTTTCCTAAAATTCGAATGTGATACATGTGCAATATATTGGATATCTTCGCTTAATATATTGCTTTGACGAGTGAAACAACAGTAAAACTGCCTTCGCACGTTTCAGTACCGAACGGTGTGATTGCTTTATTCCTTAAAGTGACTCTACAATTGATCGTTGACCGCGTTTGTTTGCAGTCATTTTTTCAGAAAATGAAGACTAGGTATCAGAAACCCAGATTTAGGAAATAGATTTTCAAGTCGTTGCTTTGTGATGTTTCACGGAGCCCACACATTTTTACAGGAAGAGAAAAAATGAAAAAAGTTTGAGGCAGGCCAGTGCGAAACACAAGGTAATCCAATAGAAGATATTTTCAGCGTTTTATACTCAGACGTTTTTCTGTTAAACGAGATGTAAAGCATTGCGCGAAACGCCATGTGTGATAAATAATAAACGTAACACTCCAAAAAGTCAAGCCTTTTTAAAGCACCCTTTTACTCAAGCATAATTTTAAGCATCTGTGGTGAATGAAATAAGTTGTCAATTAGAAATAAAAATCGTCTAATTATCTAGTATTTAGGATGTGCTTTTCGTTTTTCAAAACCCTACACAGCTCACACAATGTCTACCACAACATGCGCAAGGCAGCCATTCAGACCAAGCACAGCGCACACACAACGACAACACACAGCCGGCCGGGGATAATGTTTCAGCTTTGTGTGTGTGCGCTGTGGGAATGGGTGCCTTGCGCATGTTGTGGTAAACATTGTGTGAGCTGTGTAGGGTTTTGAAAAACGAAAAGCACATCCTAAATACTAGATAATTAGACGATTTTTATTTCTAATTGACAACTTATTTCATTCACCACAGATGCTTAAAATTATGCTAGAGTAAAAGGGTGCTTTAAAAAGGCTTGATTTTTTGGAGTGTTACGTTTATTATTTATCACACATGGCGTTTCGCGCAATGCTTTATATCTCGTTTAACAGAAAAACGTCTGAGTATAAAACGCTGAAAATATCTTCTATTGGATTACCTTGTGTTTCGCACGGGCCTGCCTCAAAATTTTTTCATTTTTTCTCCTCCTGTAAAAATGTGTGGGCTCCGTGAAACATCACAAAGCAACGACTTGAAAATCTATTTCCTAAATCTGGGTTTCTGATACCTAGTCTTCATTTTCTGAAAAAATGACTGCAAACAAACGCGGTCAACGATCAATTGTAGAGTCACTTTAAGACACACAGGCACAACAGTTTACATCTTTGAGTCCAAATCGCCAGTTAAACAACGAGCCTCTGGTTCAATTTACCTCATACTCTAACTGTACATAATCCAACAAAGACGCCGATATTCATTCAACCATCTATAAAAAAGCGATTTAAATAGGCCGTCTTGTCCCTCTTGGGTGAACAAGCCCTTGGCTGGCATAAGCATCCTCGGAGTGGTTTTTGATTAGAAGCATTAAGGTGTATGACTTTGTATCCGAAACGGGTTTTTAAGGCGCGTGTAGTCATATCGGGCAACGGGAATAAAATATTTTCTATGTCCAAGTTTATCCTTCCAGTTTCTCAATCTGACTACACGTACATCGGGAAACACGGGAATGAAACAAAACATTTTCATTGTAAAATCTGATTAATCAGCGGCCAAACTTGAGTGGACAATGGGCAATGATTTTCTCCTATGCCAAAACTGTCTTGTACGGTACTGGTTTCTTATGCGGCAAATGGTTTGTTTCTCTCCCGTTCGTCGTTTCCCGATTTGAGCACACGCGTGCCGTTTAGAAGCAGAATTGGAGAAATTCGGCTTTCACTGATAGAGGAAGTTCGCCGGCCTTGTATGAATGTAGCTGCCCACTAGCGGGATCCAATCAAAACTTCTGCTCGTTTGAGTCGGTTTCGTATCGGTTTCAACCGGCACATTTCGATCCATGTTGTTGTTGTTGTTGTTGTTGTTGATGCTGTTGTGGAGTGCTGCTAGTGACGCGATGAAAGACTGGCAAACGGGCAAATGCGAATACACCACGCAGACGTCCTGGAAATCGGACTCCATATTTTATATGAATATGAACTTTCTGCGTACGCGGATGACGCGTGTCAGGCAGTGCTTTACTTTAACTTTCTGTTTTAACCCTTGTAACAGATTCGTCCCTTGGCAAACAAGAAGACCCAACGCACCACAAAGACCCAACGCAGTTAAGGTTGTACATTTACGGCGGAGACGACCAGACATAATAAAAATACTGCACTCCGATACTCGGCTTATTAAAGGTTTTATTGCGATTTGAAAAAAAGACCCAACACGTTGGTTCCTTTTTGTTGTGCGTGAAGTAAGCCCCAATCAAGCGGTTGGGGAAAATGAATGTTATGCAAGAGAAAGTTAAACGAGTTGTTCGTTCTCTCCAACGATTGTGTTATGTCGCGTTTTGTTTCTCCTGGGTATAACTGAATTGATATTGAAATCGTTTATCACTTTATCGTATACCGTTTCGCCCAAAAAGTCAAGTGATTTTGGCGCTCTTCCAGTGTTCCAGAACACCTTGCCGAAGCACATTCAGCATTTTTGGCTTCTTGTCGCGATATTAACCAGTGCTGTACGGCGTGCAGAAGTAAAGCTACGCATCAAAGTTTCCGCAACTGCTATTTTTGGTCGTCATGTTTTCGTTTTATGTACAGTTCTTAACACCCCGTTGTAAGTTGCACCTTCCAAGTTGGCACAACCGACTAAACTCAAGATTGTCTCATCCCACGTGCCTTTTGTGCAACCGCACACGTTCAATAGTCAAGCCATGCAACCACCGCACTGTCAAACAACACGCCCACACACAGAGCACAAACAGAGTGACATGACGTTTTACTGTTACAACATTGCGTGGGTGTGTTGCACAGCAGGCTGCCTGTATGGGCCACAACGTGTGAAAAGAGCTAGTTCGGTTTGTTCGTGTGGTCTTTCCTTTATTTGTGTGTGGCTGTGTTGATTGCCATGCGATGGAGCTTTATTTGTCACGCGAAAAAAGGAACCAGCACGCGATGGGTCTTTATTACTTTTCGCGTTGGAGGTTTTTTTGACTTCACCAATACACAAAATGTTTCATCGCGCTCACAAGGAATCACATTTGAACATGTTTACTGTTGCAATTTGTCGGACTGGTCCCTGGCAATTTTATGTCAAAAGATCACTCTGCCAAGCGAAGTCGCTGATATTTTATACTGCCGTCAACTTTCAAACCCACCTTTCTCGCGAAACAGAATATTTTGTCAAACAGAGTAACGACCATACAAGCAATTTTTCGGTACTATTGACATGTAAAACACTTTCTTCAAAAAGCTTATAGTCCAGCCACGTGCTCATGAGACGACTCTTTTTAAAGCTTGCTTGGCCAGATTCAAAAATGTGCCGGTTACACGGGTTTTCGCAAACAAAAGAAAGAGATTGGGCCGAGAGACATGATGACAAGTTCCAGCTGGCTGACCTCAGTTTGTTGCGTGCTTGCGCGAACAGCAATGTCGTTCAACACACAAATGTCTTGGGAGTCAAAAGGGAATTTACGCACCGAGGTGGAGAGCGTGTTTTTAAAAAATACATGCGTTTCTCTTTCTTTCATTTCCAAAATACGTGGAACCGGAACATTATTGGATCCGTTCAAGTCAACTTCAAAATAAGTCGTCTCATGAGTTCGTGGTTGGACTATACGTTCTGCACCAACATTAGTAAATCTAAAAAATGTCCACCCAAACCTTTAGATTGCTAGCGGGACTTCCATTTACAACCATCAAGGTAACCAGCAGAATAAAAACTGGTGCCAACTTCAGTCGCAGAGGCTGCATGGTGAACATTTGTTTCAGCGTCAGAAACAGCGAGCTGCTGACAATAAACAGTGCCTGAAAAACCTTTTTTCACTCACGTTGACTAATATGTCTCATTTAAAAGATGGCTCTTGCTTGCAGAAATTGTGCCACGCACAATTTTTATCCACAAATTTGTTTTGTGAACAGATCTGATTGACTTATTTGATCAACTTGCTTCACTGGTCATGTTGACAAAACGGTTCATTTTTGGACAGGCTAGGATACCAGACAGACAGGATAACCTCTGATAAACACGCATTTAGCAAAAAAGCGTTTTTTTGTCCAACACTGAGACCAGGGACAAAAGACGTAGTAAGCAGAGGGAACATTGTCACCATTGTATTTCAGTATACTGTACGTAGAGAAAAAGCAGGCCTCGGTTGGCCAACAAATCGAAGAGTGTAATGTTCTGTACGATGAAAAGGTTGTTTGTACTTGGAGTGTGGATCCGATGAACAGGTTCTACGTACACATTTATTGACGGCAGAATGTGCTCTATGAATACACCTGGCTCAATTTGATGAGCGACGCTGCGCTTTCTTTTTGCAATTTTCATTTCGACACACCACTTCCGGATAACTGCAAGGGAAGAAGCGAAACGTTCAGAGCAGCAGCAACGACTTAACCATAGAGCTTTCACAGTGCTGTTCTTACAAAATGATACAATATCTATTTCGCATTACTCATGAGGACTAAACTGGAAAACTTGTCGCTTTTCGATTATTTGCTTTCGTCAAAAGCCGTCAGCCTTTGTTTGTGTGGGTGTATGCCTACATGATTGCACGAGTGCCCACGAAGTATTTTGAGACTTATAATGCTATTAAGGCTAAAACCACTGTTAATTTACAGTACATTGTTTCATTAGCACGAAGGAGCAAACACACGACAGAAAGAAATCACCTGACACCTGGTACCGTACATCGGATCACATTGCACCTGTACAGACGATGCCTACATGTACTGTATATGCCGGAAAATGCCAAACACGCTATCTGGGGATACTTTGGAAAAGAACAGCACGAGCGAGAAAACAGAGTAAAACGGCGGATATGCAAAAACAGCGATATTCGAAGTTCGTTCAGCGGTTTTCTTTCAAATGACATCGGTCCCAAGTGGGTTTGCTCGATCCAGACAGCCTTGCTTCAGCTCGAGCAGATTTTTGAGAGGCAGCACACATTTTTTATGCGGTGAGCTCTATCAGCAATACAGCACACATTACACTCAGCTTTCCTGAATTGGGTCAGAATTCGATACCAAATGTTCTTGCACACCCCCTGTTTGGTCCACCACTGTTTTTGAAAAAAGGTCCTGTTCGTGACACATCAGGAACACTGCTAAATCTGACACTTCAATCCCCCTACCGAAGTATGGATTAATTCAGGAGGTGACTTAATTCGACTCATCTTACATAGGTCACAAACTTGCCAAAATCATTCAGTTCTTTCGATTGGCGACCACTGTAGTGTTCGAACGAGATCGCTTATCGAGAACGAAATCGTGATTAGCAAAATCTCGAGATCGTGATTTCGAGATTCGTTTTTTCTCATTGTTTTGTAATTTGGCCTTTATCGAAGACTATTAAGTCTTACTCCGCACTTAATTGGACCATCAGACCTCACACCTCAATACACAATGTTTTGACCAAATGGGCAAGCATGGCAATGCGCAACTGTCTTTAACAATGGCCTAATGTTCTGTAAATATGGGTTGTGGCGCGAGTACGCGCCATTTCTACGAAAGTGTGCGCTGTACTGTTGTGGACCCCGAGCATGCTCCTGAGGCGAGCCAAAACTTCAATGCAATGAATGCGATAATGTTGATAAAAGATATTAACTTAGTAAAGCCCAAAACTTTGCATTTTGATCTTATCAGATCGAGGCGAGATCCAGACTTCGAACATTTTTACATTCGAGATCGAGATCTCGAAGCCAAACACTCTTCGAGTTCGAGTTCGCGATCTCGTACGAACACTGGCGACCACATGTACATTCTTGCAATTTTTTTCTGTTGTTGATGAAGATGAATAGAATCAAATATCGTCGGAGAACCAACATACTCTTCTAAAAGGTCGAATAACGTTGAAACTGTACAATTTTTAGTTGAGGCCCACGTGGCTGAAGTGGCAACGTTTGCTCATACACGTTTGCTTGTCACCTCTGATTAGGGCTCTGATAATGTAGATTTTTAATCGAAGGCCCGCCCATTTCCCACCAGTTTTCGCTTTAAAAGTCCACGGGGCCAAAAGTGGAAACTCCGGGAAGAGTATGTCTATGGCTGACAACTTCTTACTGGTATGTTAAGCTAACCCACATAGGTACAAATGCATTATCGATATTGGTTAGGCTAACAAATACACGAGGGAGGACAAATAGACGTCATAGGGCAATACACTACCTCATGTGATCAGATTCCACACTCTTGACTGCTGCATGACGCACTCTAACTTAAATGTCACGCGACAACTTTTTGTTGATAATGACGATAAGTACATACTAATTGAGGTCTCCTGTCCAGAAGTCAGATGAAAGGGGCACTTTATATACACATTGTAGGTGGGTGGTACAAATGCTACAGGCAGTATACAAACCTAGACATACCATCATCAGGGATTTATTTCATGACGATCTCAAGATTTTAATTGGAATTTTCAAGCACGAATGAATTATGAACGGAATGAGAGGCGTTGGTTGACCCTTTTATGAATAATGCGCTGAAACTGAGAATTGGTACCAGCAACGACAGCGACATTCTCTGATATAGCCATGCACTAACTGTACATACATATGCACAGTTGTTTATGATCATTAACTGATGTGACGACTCAGATGGTAGGTATACGAACGTTCTGTCATACTTGTTGACAGGTGAGAAATATTGGCCTCCACTGAGACTGAAAAATGTCTAGACTTAGAAACTTAGTTTGAATATGATTAGTCGAACACGTTTTAGCTCGGATGAGCGTTTCAACTTGCGTGCCGATCTTATCGAGCGCCTCGAGCCATTCTGGTAATGCAACATCTCATTCCAAGGCTTCACCGAATTTCCAGGCCCATAAGGTCTAGGGGTGCCATTCACGAAATGGTTGAGTGGAAAGTTCAGGAAAAAGTTCAGTATATCGTACAGTGAAAATAGTTCGGTTGAAAATCAGTGCGACTGATAAAGTTCACTGAGCTCTTTGAGTACAGGGGAAAGCTAGTGGAATCGCTCGTGTAATTTTCGCACATAAATCATTGGAAACGCCACGCACGCAACCAAAATGGGTTTCTACAACACACGCGAGTGGGTATTATTGGTTACCGACCACCAGTCACCTTTAAATTTTGAAGAGAAGATACCTAAAATTGGGCTGTTTGGGCATGAACAGAGTTTTTTCCACAGCCGCAAGGTGCAGTGTTTCACGCTACCGTATCCGCATTCCGCTGAACTTTTCACCGTCAGTGATCTTTATCATTTTCAATAATTGTCCTAGCCCGCATAATCTATCCTAGGCTGCTGTTTACGAAAGGCAGTAATTTTCCACCTAACTTTTTTCACTGAACTTTCACTCAAGTCTTCACTCAACGCTTTCGTAAATAGCAGCCTTGGATAGAATATGGGCCCGGTAACGGCACGGCATCAATTGTCCACATGCCGTTTCTGTTGTGTTGCAAAATTTTGAAAAATGAAGAGCAATGTGATGTGATTACATCAGTTTCAAACGCAATAGAGTCTCCAGGCTTAAATCAAAAGAAACATAATCAGAAGACCGCCGGCTTCTGTTCCGGAAGCAGTTTCGAATTTCTATTTTTGCATTTCATTAAAACCCCTATGGCATGTTGTGATGTGAATGATTTAGGGCGGACTCAGGTTGAACACGCAAAGCACGCATCACCACTCAATAAGCACCGTTTGTATGCCTGAATTATGTCCGTGTACCGTAATTCTAAAAGAAGTATCCAATATTGTTCCGTGTTCCGGTTTCCGTTGTGCAACCTAAGTCCGTCCTTAATGACTCCATGTCAGTCAGTTACAGTTAATTCCGACACGCAAATTTCAAGTCTGTTCTTTTTTTAATTCAGTCTCCCAGGCGAATACTATAGTTCCTGGTTTCACCATGGCATCATCGTAAGCCAATGTCAGCCACAAGTCTTCAATCTACCCAAAAATTGGTCTGAAAGTGAGGAAAGGAACCTGTTCGCATGAAAACAAGGAACTAGACTTGACCGAGTTTGAGTTGTTTAGCATGGGTGCGGAGTTGGCAGGGTTGAATTGGCTGATTGAGAAAGGTTGTCAGACTCGTACGCAAAAAGTTAGCTGCTGATTAAAAAGAAGGTAATAAATTGTTGAGGATAGTGGGGGTGGAAGATAATCAGCACTGAAACGCTGTGCATAAGTACACCGTTATGCGCGCACGTTGGACATCAAACGTTGTTCAGCTAAGCCTATACAGATCCAGGAGTGCTCCAAAAATTCAAATTCTTCCATGTTCGTGCTCCGAGGACACGGACAATTTGCATTTCTCTTTCGTATGGTGAAAAGCTTCTTAGTCTGCGCCTCAAGCTGGTGGCACTGAGGGCCAGTCTGTCAGATGGACAACAACAGCATGCGGTGATTGTTTTTATTTAGTTGGAGACTTGCAGTGTAGACCACCATGGGTACGTGTACATGAGTGGTCATGTCTGAAGTTAAATGCTGATTTATACTATTGGTACGTACATACATACGTATACATCTGTGGGTCTGCAGCACCGGTAGATCCGGGGACAGTTCCTCGCGCTGCGTCTTTTCCTTACCCGTGTCATTTTCCCGCGTGGGAAAGTTCCTCGTGTATGTTCTATTATCATCGCGCTGCGACTTTTGTTCGCGTGTGCCACCGTTGGACACTTCCTCACGTGCGTGAGCGGTAACCAAGAACAATCTACCTATCAGTATTTCAGTGTTGGGTGTCAATGTACAGTTCATGCACCACAAATTGATATGTTTAATCTATACTACTAAAACAGGAAGGCGTATGTGGCCCCTCCCTCGGAAGGGCGGACGGGTCAATTTTCACGGGTATGTAGCTTTGGGTCTTCGGGGGGGAGGCACGGCACAGGCGCGGCGCTGTAGCCGGGCCGTAGGCACGGGTCTCGTCTAGTTCACAACTATATTCAACTGTTCGCTGAAAACACAGATTGAAACATCAACGTATAATATTTTGTAACGTAACAACATAATAGCATGCATCACGGTGGAATAAATGCACACCAAAAAGCACAAGATAAAGACTTGACACATCACACGAACACAGGAGCAAACACTGAATACAGCAAACTCAAGTGTGCAATTTCATAATATCATTGATTCCAAGGACGAAGAAAAGAGACAGACCAAGAGGAAAGCAAAGTAAAACACAATAAAAGGAGAAAAACTCCAACGGGGTCTAATTTATGTATATTCCAAACACGGCCCCAGTCAACCCCAGTTCACCAGGTGTGAACATAATCGTGCAAGTTTTCATCTATTTTATGTTTCACGCCAACTTTCGACCTTATTTACTGCAACTGATTTGCTGAAAACTATCAAATATTCCTTAACTGTGGACGTCAGGAAGTGTTGCAGCACGAGACTATAATGTACCCGAGGAAACGTCCCAATGACGCAATGAATGCTCATGCATGGAACTTTCTCACGCGAGGAAGTGACATAATCCACAGCTTGCATGTACTCTAAGTGCTTCGGTTGAAAGGATGATCCGAACATATTATCGTCGTCGTGCAGGACTGGCCTATCCTCCTTGGAGGAGGCCTTGACGGTAAATTAAATGGGACATCTAACGCGCTTGTTTGTTTGTGGTTAATTCGCCGGCTGAATCATGGTTATAAGTCAAGTAAGCTACAGTAGCAATATCGCCCCGATATTGTATTGCCAACCAACACATCATTCTATTATTCATAAAGTACGGTTTACGAACGTGTCAGGTTCGCAGTGGCGGACTCTGCGAGGTACGGTCCTCGTGGCTCCGCGTGCCAAGCGCGTTGCTGTTGCTGTTTGTGGCCCAAGAATTGAAGAATTTGGAAAAATGAAGATGTGGCAATTAAAATTGTTTGCGGCGAAGAATTACGGGCTCGTTTTGAAAATGAATGAAGAAGATTTTATGGAATTATTTGAAGAAATTGAAGGGTCGGGAAGAAGGGCAATTGCCGAGGAAACAATAAAGAATATGAAGATTGAATTGGATCGAGGAACTGATCGCAAATTGGCCCATTATTTCAATGTCAGCTGCCAAGCATATAGTGAATGGGAAATGCCGAAGTGCATCAAAGGTTTTATGAGTGAGTTTCTGATTATGTTCAGTCAGGGAAGAACGTTTGTTTGGGAAGATCTAGAAAGCTTGAGCTCGATTGAATATTTGTTGGGCCTGGAGAATTTGAAGAGGAAAGAAAAAGAAGATTGGTTGAAATTTGTGAAGAAAGTTATGAGGAAACCGGACCCGAAACCCAAGATTGAAGAGCAAAGAATTGAGGAATGTGCGACGAACATTGAAAAAGAAAAGCAGCGTTCAATTGTTTGGCCGGCCGTTGAAGTAAAAGAAGCGCAAAATGAACAGGATCAAGAAGTGATTGAAGAGAATGAAAAAGAAAGTAAAGAAGAGAAACAATCAAGTGTTTGGCCGAGCGTTGAAGAAGGAGCAGAGAGCGAAGAATTGGACGAACAGGAAAATCAAGAAGAGACTGAAGAAGCGGAGCAACCAATTGTTTGGCCGAGCGTTGAAGAAAAAGAAGAGGAAATCGTTGAATGGTGTCGTGATGTGTCGAAGAAAGAAAAGAAGGCGAAGAGAAGGAACAAGAATATGAAAAAGAAAGAGAAGATGAAGAAAAAGAAGCTGAAGAGAAAGAAAAAGAAGAATATAAAGAAAACAAATGGATCAAGGAAGGCGGAAAAAGGACGAAGGGAGAAAGGTCCGAAGAAGAAGCCGAAATTGAGACGAGGTCCATCGAAGAAACGTGTGCAACGTGGTGCCACGACGCCAACCGACAGCCACGCAATCGAACCGATGACGTTGCTGGTCGAGAGTGCCACGTTGACGGTCGACGACGTGAAGAAATTGATGGTCGCGCGAGGTCGAGGAGTAAAGAAAAAGAAAGAAAAAATAATTTTGAGCTGCGGTTTTGATTGTGTTTAGGCCATGAGTAATAAGAAGAGTGATAAGGTGATTTTCTGTCGTAACCGCCTGTTTTTGTAAATCCGTTTCTGTCCATAGGCTTCCTTGGCGGGGGAAGGAGTAGCAATATCGCCCCGATATTGTATTGCCAACCAACACATCATTCTATTATTCATAAAGTACGGTTTACGAACGTGTCAGGTTCGCAGTACGGTTTACGAACGTGTCAGGTTCGCAGTCTACATTGCGGTTTGGTGTATTGCATACTTAATCATGAAAGAATCACGTTTCCAGTCAAAAATAATCAACGTGGCTGTGGGTGGAGATGAGAGCTCAGCAGCACTCGCTGGTATTTGCTGATCAATTGTGGTTTGCAATTGATCAGTGAAGGTTCTGCTCGTAATTGATGGCTGATGCTTTGCGGTTCACTTTATAATCTGATCGATTTGAGTAGGTGGTACATAACTTTTGCATCAATTCTTGTAGGTAACGTCACCAAATTTGCACATTCATCGCAATTGATAATTCGCATTGTCGTCCGCGCATCTAAAATTAAAATCGCGCAAATTTTTTTAAGTTTCTACCAACAAACTGTTTCAACACCAGCTATCTCATACCCAAATATAACCACCCCTGTTTGTCACAAACAAAGTAACTACACCTACAACAACCCACGGTGGGGAACCTACTATGAGTAGTGGGGGATCCATGCTGATCCGTGTTCGGAGAACTACCACGCATATCAGCCGTTACTATCCTTCCGTCGGGTCTAGACGACAGAACGAGTTCCACCGAACTAGACATTATCGACGGGCGTTTTACGCCCCCTTCGAAATGACCCAATCGGAGATTGCAGTCAGCCATCCGCAATTCTCCTTCTGGCTCAAAGTACGAACACGTCACGATAGGTTCGCACTGCACGTCATACTCATATTTGTGTTCAGTTTGGTTGGGACCTCCAGTGGCATTCGTAGGCGTGCCACAGCCTGTATCTCCCTATTGGCTGCTTGTACAGTCTTCAACTGAGGCATCATGCCACAGGGTGTGCGTCTTCTTGACTGGCACTACGCGCATTGTCACATAGACCGTGTGCGGCGGTGCTGGATAGTCACGTTCCGGTAGGTCGAAATACCGTGTGCGCTTATAGAACGACTTCTCAAGCACATTCGGCATGGACAACATCGGGTCCTTATTCCGACACATATCATCAAATAATCCACTCGTCACGGGTTCTTATCCCTCTTGCAGTGGCATACCCGGACGGTGGCGGTCTAAACCATATGGTAGCACTCGTTCTGGCAACTGGTTATCGAGCATCACGCCTATCTCGTTGAGTAATCGACACGTCTTGGCGGATCTCGGTGACCGTGCCGTCTCGATCTCATGCAATCTGAGTCCCTCGGCGATATACCGTCCGTCATAGTCGCACTGCGGGTACTGAGCGAGCGATATCACGTTCAAATATCCCGCGATTCGGGAAGCTAGCAATCGGTCATGGGGTAATTCGTATGGGTGCAACCATTTCGACAGATGGTCGATGTACCGGTGCGTGGTGAATACGATATCACCATGTCTTCATGCAGTTTCCAGAACTTGCATGCCCGTAGATCATTCAGCCAGCCCGTTTGCCACGACACTTGGCTTAACTGGTCTTCAAGTTCGTACGTCGTGTACATATCAATCGCGTGCGGTCTGATCGCTTCGGACTCGGACTGATATCTTTCACGGACCCGCGTATGTCCGGTTTCGGTATCCGACTGAACGTAACGGACCTGACGCACCGACTGCCCATGTCCGGTTTCCGACTTCCAGTATTCGTAGTGGACTTGCTGCGCCGTTCGCGCCTGTCCAACGTACGCGTTCATGCGGCCCGACTTGCCGTCTGATTGGTCCGACTGACCATACTTGCGGTCTTCCGACTGACCGACTTTTCGGCTCGACTTCTGGTCTTCCGAGTGACCGTTGGCCTGTTCCAATAGCTGGCTTTCGCGAAACGGCACTTCTTCGCTAGCCTGCTTTGGTACCTGGCTTCCGCGAAACGAATCATCGCTAGCCTTCATTGGTACTCGGCCCACACGATCCCGTTGATCGGTGGCCTGTTGGTCCTCAAGGCTAAACGTTTTGCCCGACTGACCTTTCCGTTTGCCCGAATGATCCTGTCGCTTGCCTGATGGGCTGGCGCGATCATCGGCAGGTCTCGATTGGAACGACACCTCATTGCGTCGGGAGTTGCCATCCGACACGCGGTTGTTGCGTCGGGAATTGCCGTCCGACATTTGGAATCAGCAATCAACGTAAGACGAAGTCGATCTGCACCGATTAGTCAACGTGTGACGAAGTCGAACTGCGTTGACGGGATTAGTAATCAGCGTGTGACGAAGTCGAACTGCGCTGATCTTCTGATCTGAAAGCTCTGCAAAAGCTGGAAGCCCAGTCAGGTTAGGTTAGGTACATAGGTTTATAAATGAGACATGCAATAGGACGAACTCACAAACCAAAACCAACGTGTGACGAAGTCGAACTGCGTTGATTTATTGGCCTGGAGACGAACAACCTTTTTCCAATAGTAGGTCAACTGTGGGTATGGGCGGATAAGACTTTTTCAGTAACTATTAAAAGTGAAGATTGCTTATATAGGTTTTGGGACGTAATGACTAAGGATAGGTCACACACATAAGGTATGGATTATAAAAACAAGAAAAGCTACCACACGCAAAATATGCAAATTTACTATCCGACACACGCAACGGGGAGAGACATAATCTCCTGATAGAGCGATCGCTAATCGCATAATAAAAACCGTTCTCGCAACACAGTCACGTATAGGGACTTGAACCGAACTGCTCATTTACGCAAGTTGACTCGTCCGCAAGCGCGGTGCTTTCCGGACCGAGTTTAAACCGACCAATCACAGTACCGATGTAGTCCCTCGACTGTAGTTCTTCACGACTTGTGTTCCGAACGATATCTCGGATAAATGCGCATCCG
Source organism: Rhynchonema sp. JSB1_4 (assembly GCA_030248065.1). Taxonomy (NCBI): domain Eukaryota; kingdom Metazoa; phylum Nematoda; class Chromadorea; order Monhysterida; family Xyalidae; genus Rhynchonema; species Rhynchonema sp. JSB1_4. Next base: position 31,210 of record JASAMV010008313.1, read on the forward strand.
CATAAGCGCTGACCCTGAAGTATCATGGATATCTTCTTGCTTATGTATCATTTGAATACTTTTATACCTGTGAATTGCAATGGATGACTTACTGCCTACTTCGGTGTGGATCACTAAAATTGAGATTAAAGTTAGGTATCGGTCGCACAATGACCATATAAAAATTCATCAAATCTATCCTGATTTTCACGTTCAGTCACTCTTAACCACTGTGCTATTTGTGATTCTCACAAAACATTTTCACCTGAAAATAATCTAGCAGATCAACCACGTTGCCGCAGGTCTGAAACATTCTCTTTACTACATGCTTTGTGTGCGATCACGCAACGCAACGTCACCACCCCGTCACTTTCCCTCTTTACGATTCAGGAAAAAAATTTGACCAATTCTTATAAAGTCATTGTGCAACCAACACCTATACTGTAACATTCCGTATTGCGGCAGCACGCACTAGGTACGTATTTTCGTGCATTTTATTGTTCGAAAACGTCCATATAAAAAGTGCAAAAAAGAATTTATAAAATCCACACAGTTCAGCGGACACAAAAACGCACTAGAAATTAATTACAGTCGTAATGTACTAAGATGGACCAGATCGGAGCCAGACAAAAACAAATCCTGCATTTTCTATCCAGCAAGGCGCCAAAAAACGATCGTGTTCAAACACACACTGTCACTACTTCCGGCCAAAATTCTGTGTTTCACACGTGCTTCGACAATCTTGCATTGAAGAGAAATTATTCAAATTGCCGCCGCAACCGTTGTACGAGAATTGCACACATCGCGACTGAAACATCAACACATTGGTACCCAGTCTGATGACTATTAGCGAACTAACGAACGAATAACGAATATTAGCGAAATGTTTTCGATTGCCTTCACGTCAGTTCAACACCCATAAGGGCTCCACCAGATAGACCCGAAACCCGAAACATAAATTTTTTCTATGTCCATGTTTCGGGTTTCGGGTTTTGAAAAAAACCCGAAACCCGAAACACGAAGCATGATAATCGCAAATGTTTCGACTGACTGTATAAATTGTTCACGTCAGCTACAAGTGGCAAGACCAAAACATTTTCGATTATCATGCTTTGTGTTTCGGGTTTCGGGTTTTTTTTTCAACCCGAAACCCGAAACATGGACATAAGAAAAAATTTACGTTTCGGGTTTCGGGTTTCGGGTCTATCTGGTGGAGCCCTAAAACAAGCTGCGTCACCCACCAATATCCTGTCGTAGGCGTATCGCACAGTCGGTGAGTTGCACGAACCCTGATCAATTGAGAGCGAGCACAGCGCAGCTGCAAGGTATCTTTTTTGGACGTTCTGGGAGGTTCGACGTTTCTGACGAGGGCAAAATTTTTTCTAAAAGCTTCGAAAAGCATAATATGCTTTTCCAGAAGTACATACGTAGCGGAATAAATCAAACTATGTTCGCTCTTCCCGGCGTCTGTGACGCATTTGTTTCCAGACAATTACGCGATTTTATACAAATATGTAAAGCAGTTAAGCCAAAAAAGTATTATAATTGCGTAAAGCGTGGTGAGATTGCGGCCAAACGGGCACAATAATAAGCAATGAAACAACAAAAAATATCAAACAGTTATATCACATTTGTTTGAAAGTCCGCACCGGTTAAAGGCAGAAAGCTTTAAGCAACGAAATCAAATTTAGCAAGCGTTTGCTGACTCGAAGCAATAGAGCTGAAGCAGACAACAAAAAAGCAACAGTAAAACAGCACAGGTTGTAAGCAAGAAGCTCAATAGCTCTGGTCACAGCAAATCTCGGTGCAGCGCTGCAACGTTGAGAAATTGTTTAAATTTCCGCCACAACCGGAGTATCTGAAAATTTCGTTTCGACGGTAATTTTTTAGGGATAAAGCAAATTTTTTAATTGTGGCAAGGTTAAAAGACGCACTTGAACTTGATACACGTGTTTGTGGTTTGATCATAACCGAACCTAGTGTGGTTGCCCTGACAATTGCCTGATTCTCGCGGTAGCAGGCAGAATGAGGCTGAAATAAGAAAAACAGTTGGTGGTCGGTTTTTCAAGTGTCACTGTTGGGACATCTATATATAACCAAATGTAAAAATATACATGTTTTATAATCAACCTGGATTTTTACAACATATTGATTGTGAGTTCACAGCATTCACATGACACACATAGTTAGTGGGACAAGATGTCTGCAGTCCACATGTGGTCATCTGGTCACCCACCATCAGGGGCTTGCCGTGAGGGCAGTAGCCGCGGTAGCCTGCAAATGGCAGCGCTTGTTTGTCATTTATGTATGTATAGTTCCCAAAATCGGATGTCAAAAATCATGAATATGTCTAAGTTTGCACGTAACAATACCATCAGTGGCATAGTGGCAACTGAAATCACTTTGAAAGCTTACGGATTTGGACTTCACACCACTAGATTCCTTGTGCAACGATCACAGTTGCACCGGCGTACTGGGGCCTCATTCGAAAAGAAAAAGACTGAGCGCCAAAGTGTTATCGACATTGGGCGTTTAGGTATTCCTATTGTCCGCATCAATGTTAACCAATTGACCTGGGCACGCCCTTTCGCATTGTGTCTTTGACAAGAAGTTGTTTTCGTTGCCAGCCATGCCCGTGTAGTCAAACTCCCTGCATTCGTCCAGCTGCGTGTCGTAGTAGAAACGTCGCAATCGAGAGTTGCCCCGAGCCAGGCAACAGCGACAGCTCGCACCGAGATCGCGCTGCAAACAACACATCCATATCTTGATGTATCAAGGGAACTCTTGAAAAATTGTGCGACTTTTGGATTACTTTGAGCGGACTTGTACATGTATGGTGGAACGTCTGGTCAGTCTTTGACCTTATACAGTTCAAACTCGCCCGCCGACCCGAACAGATGGGGTCCAAAATGAAGCCAGAAATTATATTGTGTCAGGATCATTTGGGCACGGTCCCTCAACAGTACATAGTAGTTTACACCTAAGGCCAAGGCTTCGTGTTGGCTTCCCACTCGACTGTGGTCTGCATACATAACTGTCCAACGTGTGACACAGTATTGGGAACCGAAAAAATGTACAAAAACTTGGTCCCCGTACCTGACTGCGGACAGCAGACGGTTGTGTGCTGGTCGATTCCGGCATGACAATAATAGGCGGTCGGGCAGATTGAGATGTCGGGTCGACACAGCAGATTGCGACCCTGTTGTTTGTAGGGCTCGGTGCCGGGCAGACACGGGTTCATATCTGCAAGGGGGCGATATGAGGAAATTCCGGCACCAGATGCCTAAAAAACCATATTTGGCTAAAAAGTAACTTAGCAAAGCAAAACTCAGTTATCGTTTGAAAACTCGAGCTCACCAGGCACACATTGTTCTTGGCACTCTTCCTGCGTGAGAAAGTTGTTTTCATTGCCCTTTGCCCCCTTGTAAGTGAACGGAACGCAATCCCGTTTGGCCGGACTGTAGAACCATCTGGGCAGAATTGATGATCCCTCACCATCTGTGTGCGGTACGTCGCAACGATTGGCTGCAAAGCATTCTTATTGGTTTTGCCATTGGTTAGCTATGTACATATCATAATTCCTCAATTTGTATTCAAGAGCTCGTCCCACAATTTGGAAGCATTGTTTCACGAGCAAGAATCTTACGAAAAACTAAACTCCAACCAGAATCATTCATCACCGCTTCCAATCAACGAAAAAAAACATTTCACCGAAACGAACAGTGACTTACGTGCCAGTATTTCGCAACAATAGCTCGCTTGAAGGCCCTCGCCAATCAGACAGAAATAGCCGAACCCGCATGTCTTCTGGCTGACCACAACCGAACATTGCAGTGGCTGACCCCTTGAATTACGCTCCACCCGCCCTTGACAGGGGTTCTCCAGTACTGAAACATCAGATCGGCGAGCGCGTAATGGCGGAAAAAGCGCTAATTTGTTCATAAAGCAGAAAGTGCATAGCTTTGAAATGAGAGCAAAACTGAAAACATAAAGCAACAGCGAATTTGAAAGAATAGCTTGAAGCCAGCAGCTTTTGACAACACGAACCAACTTTTATTGTTAGTAGAAACTGCGAACAGAGCATTTTTTAGGTTTTTTTAAAGCGAAGTACTATCTGTACTCTAGCAGCAAAACCGCGTAACTGTCTCTCCGCTTTGTACATTATCTAGAACCGTCTTTCCGACGCGAGGTCCGGTGTAGCTTGGGCACCAGACTAAATCATGGATAGAAACCGTTCGAGCCAATTCAGTTGAATTTTCGCATGTGGTACATCGCACAGCATGTTGGAACATTGATTTGCAGCATGGTCAGTGCTTGTGTTCGTGATTACGACTCACCGGGACAAACGTCAGCGCACTCTTCCCTGCTGACAAAGTTGCTTTCTGATTGTCGTGCATACCGTTGTAGGTGAAACTGCGACATTGACGTGCCTCAGCGTCGTAATACCTGATGAGAGAAAGAAAGTAAAAAAGTGTTGAAAAAAATGGAAGACTGATTCGTAAAACCTGAAACAAAACTTTGAATAACAATGGCGTGCTCACCATCTGGGCAGCCTGTTGATACCGGTGCCCGGTGCTAGTGGCACACTGCACGGATTCGTGGCTAAAATGCAGAAGCATGCACAGATGTTTCTCAACACTGATGAGGGTACTGCTATATATTCGCAGAGATTCCTGCGAAATCAGGGAACAGTGTTTTATGATTTTGGACCAGTACGCATGT
>JASAMV010008314.1:0-27960 GCA_030248065.1 Rhynchonema sp. JSB1_4
AACACACTTACGTTTATTCCAGTGCCTAATGAAACATCAGCAAAGTGGTGCAAGCTAGTATCGTTCTTTTATGCCAGTCAGCCAGGGAACCATATTTCTTTTATGCCCCTTGGGGCATTTTTGTTTCTTGTACATACATACATGTATAATCATACCACCTCGTGCATGCATTGCGCAACAACACCTGTCTTGTATAACACGTCAGCGGTTGTTACCGTGTCAACAAGTCAAACATGGACGACTAGTATTGCGAACGACAACTATGCGCATTTACGGCACCTGTTTCTTTATGTTGAATCATCGAAACTGATCATGATATGAGATGACAAATGTAAATCGCATTTCGAGATTAAAGTGAAACTAAGGCACGATAAAAGTGATAACAATACCAGTGCATTCCATAAGCGATAATTTCTCATAATGTTTTGATAATTTTGGCACCTATCAACACCTATGTATAATAAATCTCCTTGACTATGTATCACAGTGACTATAGACAAATTGGTCATGCTTGTGTTGTGAATAGATCAACCAGCACCAGAAAAGCTTGATACAACATCATTGATAAGGGAAATGATAACCATAATCAGCAATAACTATACACACGTCACATCGTGAATAACGCTGAAGTTTCAACAGCATACAGTTAATCCGGTCCGATCTTGATGTTGTCAGGTGTGCCCCAACCTCCACCACCTGATGTGTGCAGAATGAAAATATCCTGCAAGAAAATAAACAACTATGGGTGGAATTTTCGAAACGGTGTAAAGGTCAGTTGGGCGTAAAGGTCGGTGTAAAGTTCGGTCGAAAGCTTGGTCGGCGTAGCTCGGTGTAAACGTGAAACATTGCCTGTTATTAACGTGGAATGTTTCAAGTTTACACCGAGGTCTATCACACTGAGCTGTCGACCGAGCTTTCCACCGACCTTTACACCCAACTGACCTTTACATCGTTTCGAAAATATCACCCTATGATAAGATGAGCACGAAAAATATCACAACGCTATACACAATAAAGCCACCTACCCCCGGTTCAACATCAACCGACGTTTTGCCTCCCAGATTCACGACCCGGTCCGGATGCTTGGCCAGTTGCAAAAGGTTGAGCCCAGAACTGCCCGGCTGACCACCTGAATGAAAGGAAATATGTGAAGCCCCATCACCAAATATTAGTTGGAATGGAAGTAGTAGTAGCCAACCCAAGGTGAAACGAATAACCTTGCAATCCATAAGGTCGATGCACACGTCGTTCAGTCAACAGCGACAGGGTCATCGGTTTACGGAACTGATACGATCGAATCACACCATCGCCACCGTGATATCGACCGAAACCACCCGAATTGGGCCGACGATGGAATTGGGTGATGATTATTGGGTACCTGTTTGGGATGGGAATCGTTGGTTTGTGTGATTAACTTCTCACTTGCCAGTCATGAGAAAACCTTGTTAAAGCGGGGCTCCAGGCAGCAAGGTCCGGTAACCAAACCAAACCAAAAAAATGCAGTTTATATGTGAAGTCGGTAGCCTCGGTATCGACCGAGAACGACATCGTTAAAGGTACCTTCCGATTAACATCGACTAGAACCTGTGAAAAGTTGAACAAGTTTGGTACAGTGCCCCTACTGCCTGGATCCCCCTTTAATGTTGTGACTATTGACTGTTAAGATCCGTACTACAGCGCAGTGTACACTAACTTACGCATACGATGTGCGACACCGACAACATACGCCCACCAGAATGATGTACTTGTACCTTTTTGTTGCAGACTGCATCAGCCCCGTGACATAACTAACCTTCGTTCCATAATCTCCACATCGGTGATGCGCGTGTTTGTCATATGTGTGTGCACAGCACTGCGTCCGTGCCAAGTCGGTCCGGCGCCACACCCGCCGCACACCGTCTCGTAGTAACCGACTGACTCATCACCGAATGTTACGTTGTTCATGTCACCCTGTAGAATCAGGCACATCGTTAAGATATTGGTTTGGTAAATGATTGTCAGTGTTCAAAATCAGTGGATTTTGCACGATTGACTATCAGCCATAATTGGAGAGCACAAACATGAACCAAAGACACAAACGCACACAAGACGCAGCGGCAGCACTAAACGCTTTCAGAATGACGTCAACAATGCGTTGCGATGTGAGCACATTGCCACCAACAACGGCCGCCGTCTCATGAGCGTTCAAAATCGACCCTGCGGCAAAAGAAAGCTCATTGTTGATCTATGTATAACCATCATATTTAATGGTATTTCATTGGCGCTGAATCCCCTTTGGTGTGGGTCCCTTAGACTCCGATCCCTGCCACTAACCTTTGGGGATGTGTATATCGACAGGTTCCAAACATCCCTGATTCAGGGGAATGTCATGTCCGACCAGACACCGTAGCGAATAGATCACGGCCGACAGCGTAACAGCCGGCGGCGCATTGCAGCTGCTGTACACTTCGGGTCCGGTGCCGGAAAAGTCGAATTTGGCATCACCCTAAAAAGATCACCTTCTATTTTTACTCAAACCAATTCATACAGCTGCAGCAAGCACAGTATCACCTACCGTATTTTCATCAATATGCACTCTTAGCTCAATAGGCGTGCCATCATCCATGTAATCAACCGCGTGCAATTGGGACGTCCCGGTCTTGGCACGGACATTGTGTGAAACCTGCTGGGTAAAAGCCATGTTTACACAGTCCGGATAAAAAAACCTACAAAATGTACCGTTCACTGAGGCTAAACAAAGCTAACTGCAATACAAACAATGCCAACTTGTTTCAGCATCACCCTGACTGCCCTGGCCGCATTCTGCTGTATGTGTGCCATGTACGCTTGGACCACATCCAGACCATAGGCGTCTATCAATTCGCACACCAGATTGATACCCTAAAATAATATTGTACAGCGTTGGAGTAAGGAAAGGCGGCCAACACCCAAGCAGGTAATCCGGCAATCCATTGTGACGGTGAGCAGTGATGTAGTTGGCCAGGCCACCTCGAGCTGGCTACTTAGCAAATGTTGGAGTTGAAGATCATTGGAAAAACTTTTTGCCAAAAATACCTCTGAAAAACAAGTTTTTTGCCATTTTTTGGTGGGTAGCTCGAGCTAGCTAGCAGGCGGTTTGGGGGTATGAGATCTGGTAGCTCGAGCTAGCTACCTAGCTGGAGGGTAATACCACCCCCAGACTCGAGTACATCACTCATGATAAGCCTTGTACTTTTATTCTGCTCACACAAACAGGCGGCATGCCAGGACATTGCCAGTACAAATGGCCTGAAAAGTGTCATGCCAACCTTCTGATTGGCAGCAACTTGTGCCCGCAAGTCCGACAAGTTGTCATTGAGATTGCGTGTGCCCGAACAACCGGGCACTTGGCCCGGTGCCATCAACGCTTTGGTCACTTCCTCCTCTTGGAATCGACCGTCGGTCACCAGTTTGAAACTAATGAATGCCGCACCTGAAAGGGCATTAGCTTGCTTAGTTGACCACTTCGATCAGTCATGCATATCGTAGATCATACAGCCACTTGAGTACGACGGTCCCGACCCCGAGAGAATCATTCTTGACGTGACTGTAAGAACATTTAATGACCTGTTCAGTTGGCCGCGTAGTTGTTTAGAGACATCTCTCGCAATCAATGCAAATTTATGACCTCTATAGTTTAACTGGGCCGGCTAATACCACGAGACATTACCCGCCGGTTACTCGCACGATAAATCATTCGTGATTGAAGCATCCTCAGATCTACAATATTCTCAAATTTTACACGATTTTCTCACCAAAACGCCAATGAACAGGTACTAACACTCAATACGAGCGTGGTCTGCCCAACTGTGTAAACAAAGTTCACACTGGCTGACATTATCACACAATGCTCTCGCATCCCTTATTAAGTCTCATCATGGCTACGGAATGTTTGTATTGCGCGACGGTGACTCTTTGGTTGTGGCCGTGAAAGTTCATTTTGTTTGTTTGGATTTGATGAAACGCGATACCACAGATTTGCGACAGAATTATTATCAACGCAACGTTTCGGTGCCCACAAAGCACCATCATCAGGCAATTACCCACTGAAATAATAATTTAAATGATAAATATGGAAATGACACAAAAACACAAAAAATTAGAATATTTTGAGCAAAATTTAAGTTTTTGTGTCATTTCCATATTTATCATTTAAATTATTATTTCAGTGGGTAATTGCCTGATGATGGTGCTTTGTGGGCACCGAAACGTTGCGTTGATAATAATTCTGTCGCAAATCTGTGGTATCGCGTTTCATCAAATCCAAACAAACAAAATGGCTACGGAACCGGCAGTAGCAATCGCAGAGAGACAAACAAAGAGTTACAAGCGGTCCTTCAACAACGAACCCTCCTGATCCAATCTGGTGGCATGTGGCGGCATCGAGCCCGGCACCAGTCCCCCAATATCAGCGTGATGTCCCCTGTTGGCCACAAAGAACACCGGTGTGGTCGAGCCTCGATAGTGCACAGGGGTGATCACTGTGAGATCGGGCAAATGACTGCCACCAGCTTGAGGGTGGTTGCATAGGATCACGTCACCATCGCGCAGATTAGCGCCCAGTGTCTTCATTTGGAAGCGAACCGTCTCCTGAACAAGTTGATTGAAAATTTTGGACCCAAAATGAATGTCTTGACCGGTATTAACCTTGCTGCATTAACTTCTTCGAATAAAGGACATTTCGCGAGTTACCGATGACTCGCGAATTTCAAGAAGCGCAATAGTTGCTTCTGTGCGCTATACGCACAGCTCCTAAACAACGTAGCCTTCGGGCGTTTGCATTGACCTGGCACTGAAGGTGCAACAAACAAACAAACAACAAACAACCTTTGCACTTGCACTGGTCGAACGAAATAAGGGCGAGCAGCAAGTTTGCAAAAAAGGTCATAGTTTATAAAATGTTAAGCGAGCAAACAGGTCCCATCTCAGCCAACTCATACCTGCATCGCACCCAAATGCACCGGTATGTGCGGGGCATTGGCGATCAAGCCCCCATCCGGCCCGAAAAGAGCGCACGAGAAATCGAGTCGCTCTTTAATATTCGTCGAAATACTGGTCCGTTGCAGAATGCGACCCATTTGTTCAGCGATGGACATAAAACGATGCGAGAAAATCGATAATTGGATCGAATCTACTTGTGTGCCGATATCGACAATGGCCGAATCCGGTGAAACATCGATTTTCACATTCCCATCCGATGTTATGGTTGCTATGCATTTCGGTTCGACGATTATCGTTGCGTTTGCGTCAATAATTATCGCTGGGCCCGGGATTCTATGCCCGGCATGCAGTTTGTGCAATTGATGGGCAGGTGTACGTTGCAGCCAGGCGTGGTGCTTGAAATAGCAAGGCACATGCACCTCAATTGGTGGGTTATCGGGCTCAGTGGCTTTCGGAATCATCCGATCTTCCTTCACACCACTTTTCCCAATGCCACGAACGCGAATATCATCAACGATCACCGTTCTGTCGGGAATTGTGAATCCAAACTCGCGTTTATAAGCGTCGACAAACGATCGCTCGAATTCGATCACGTGATCAGCCGATATCGATTTGTTGATTGATCTGTCACTCGCACCGTCCGGCAAGGCACACATCAGTGCACAATCGGTGCGGTCGTAGCGCATGTGCAGATAGGGCTCGACCACGATGTGACTGTTGGCGAAACCCTGCGTTTAGTTTAGAGGGATGACGACGGGTTATGAATTGGTGGCAAACCAAACAACCACAAACGCAAACTGTACATTGTGCGACTGACATCAGTACAGATTGGTTCGAATTACGAACGCTTGTGTTGAGTGATGTGTGAACAGGTCAAGTTTTGGCTTGTGTTTCAATCAACGTATAAGTTCTAGAGATGTTCGTACGCAAAACTAATGGAAATCTTTGGAACATCCAATACAATTACATATAAATACCTGTTTCCTCAAATGCTCTCTGCACCGTTCGGCCAGGGCATTCAGTCTTTGTGCAAAATGTTCGTATTGTTCTTTCTTGTATGGCGTATGTGACGGTTCTTGTGCTTCGTATACAACATCAGCCAGTGCCAGCCCGTATGCTGATAGAATGCCCGAATAACGATGTATGTAGACGGTGCGCATGCCTATATGGTTTTTAGACTGGATACTGGGATTGAGTTTAAAACATTGACCGTATGCAACTCGTTGATCGGATCGGATCAGCATCTTGCTCCTTGGTCAGACGACATTTTTGAACAAAAGACACTGAGATTTACTGGCGCCACTGACTTTCACAAGCGTAAGTGCAGTATTGTACCTTTTCGGTTAGCGTATGGTCGAAAGCTTTGGCAACGCGGAAAATTTTTTTTTAAAATATCCTCAGTAGGAAGCATCACGTGACCAAGGCAGATCCGATCCAAGGTAACGAAACAAGCAAGACAACGGTCACCACGTTTAATAGCGGTAATTGTATCGACAATCCCAGCAATTTGGTCCAAAACACCCACCAAGTGACTGTGCAATCGCACACGCATGTTGTCCACCAGCACCACCAAAACACGCTAGTACATGCTGCGATGTGTCATAGCCTTTGGCCTGCAAATGAAACATCAGGTAGTCAATCAAAGCAATTATGCAATAAATATCTACTGTCTGAAAATGCGAACCTGTGTGAGTGAGCGAATCGGTCTGCACATTGCTTCGTTGGCCACATCAAGGTAGCCCATCGCAACCTCTTCCACACATTTCGCCTTCTTGCCATCTTCTGTCGCGTTAGCAGCTGTCCAAGCGTTGATCTGTTCTCGAAGGTCCATCATTGCGCGTTGCGCGGCTGCTCTGCAAAATGCTTTTTGCGAAACGAGGCGTAATGCACATTGGACAAAATAAACTGTTGGCAACTAATTTTTGAGTGAACCACGAGGTAACAATAGGAAACGCACTTGTCCAGCGGTTCATCTTCTTTCGGACCAAAAATCTTCGGGAAATAATCCGGCAGAATGCGACCGAGTATCAAATTAGCGTCCGTGACCGCCAAATTTCCACCTTTCCGGTAGCAGACCGGTCCGGGATTGGCGCCCACCGAATCAGGTCCGACCTCGAACAAACCGTTGGTGAAGAATAAACGGGAACCACCACCAGCCGCAACCGTGTTGATGTCGAGCTGATGAATGAATGTTTCACGGCTACGTTTTGTATTTGGCATCAGCCACAATGTTTTACCGCAGTTCACTTGTCCCTGTGCCTCCGTGGAAATGTATTATAATAAACTAAAAAAATATTGACCTGAGGGGCTTGTACGGTGATACCGGCAGTTGTGGTTTCGAAAACATGATCCAACTCCCCGGCGTAACGACTGACCTGAAATTGTCAAATCAGATAAAAATGGAAAATAAAAAGTCATCATTGTCAAACGTCAACTGACATCAGTGGAAGTGCCGCCCATGTCAAAGCCAATAACGGGTTGTTTTGTTGATTGGTCGAATGCTGTGAGTGACACACCAACTACGCCGCCGGCTGGACCCGATAGAATGGCACGCGAACCGTAGAAACTGAAACATTAGCAGCTGCTTGTGTGTGTGTCTAAACAACGGAAATTCACGGAATTTGTGGCGTGCGATAAAAATGTACGCAGTAGACTTTCGTGGCACTGGGATTGACACTAGACTGACACGGCTGCAATAAAAATTGACAAGACCTGAGGCTGACTTTTCAAGTTTGGATGACAGCATTTCCAAAAATAATAACGGCCGTCAGGACATATGACAATAAAGCCAGATTTTGCAGACACGGGCAGAACACAACTGTTGACCTCAAACCAACAACCTAACCTATCCACCGGACACAGTCCACCATCCGATTGCATGAAAAGCACTTGCACGCCGCTCAGATTATTCTTGAAGCCCGATGTGAATCCATTGATGTATTCGCGGATTTTGGGAGTGAGATAGGCGTCGGCAGTGGCTACAAAAACTGTAACTTATGATCTGGTCAGATTTTTAATTACTGGCGTTCAAAATTTGTGAGAAAGATGGGTGAAAACGTTGAACCTGTGAAGCCGCGTGGCACGGCTTTGATCATTGGCATAATTTGCGAAGACAACGACACATTTGTGAAACCAATCTCACGCGCGATGTCACCAACTTCTTGTTCATGATCCGGATACCTGTCGGCAGGAGCAGACAATAAGTTGTCAAAATAAAATCTAATTGTCAAATTTTGCCAACAAACATGTAGGAATGAAGCAGCACCACAGCCAAAGATCGAATGCCTTTCTTGTGAATATTTTGCAATTGTTCGCGCAAGGATTTGGTTTGCACAGCTTTTCTGATTTGCAGCTGGAACAGGATGTTGAGCTTAGAGTTACATGTAGCCTTTCATGTAACATTTTGGGCACATTCAACAAACGACAAACAAACTTTGTCTCCGGTTGTGCTTGTCACGGCAACTTCATTTGTGATCGTCGGGAATTTGCAATCCTCGCGAGCCAACACCACGCGTTCGTCAACCTAACAGTTAAAAAACATGTTTCACCACAACGTGCATGTATTATATAATACCAAAATATGGCCCAAATGATGCCACTTGCCTCAACAACATCTTCATATAGAACTTCGGGCAATTGAATGTTCAAATCGAAGATACGCGGTCGTTGTTGATTGCCGATGAACAGGAGGTCGCGAAAACCTTTCGTCACCGCCAGCGCTGTGCGTTCACCTGAAACATCAACTGTTTGTCACAACATATTTGCATTGTTTAATCAAAATCACGCGAAAACTTGGGAGGCAGAAAACACACCTTTTCGCTCGAGCAGAGCGTTTGTGGCCACCGTGGTGCCCATGCGAATCCAGGATATGTGATCTGATTTAATGAACGTTTGGTCAGATAAAATTGAGAGAACAACTCAATAATCGGCCCAGGCTAACCGGTGTCGATCGGTTGTCCGCGTGGCATTGTTTTGCCAGTTTCCTGCTCAATAACGCGTCTGATCGCTTCTGTCGGTGCATCAGCGTAATTTGTCGGATCTTCGGACAACAATTTCAGCACGCGACTACTGCCGTCCGATCGACGCACATAAACGTCCGTGAACGTGCCACCACGATCGATGGCAAAACCGAATTTTTGATACGATCCCATGTTCTGAATGAAGAATCGCTGTCGTTCGCTGCTTGGTATAATTGTGCACATAAAGGCAAGGCAAACCAGTTTGGTATTGGGTTTTTCTGGATTAGTATTGGGTATTGGATTTGACCCAATACCTGGGCAAACCCAACACCAATACCAAAACCAGGCCAGCTTCAATACCAATACCCAACACCAGAATTAGACCCAATACCAATACCAAACACTGCTATTGGTATTGGGTGGTATTGGTATTTGGCAGTGTGGTGGCAGGCCAATCGACCCAAGGGGGGGGAAGGTTTCGGAGTTACTCGAGATCAGTGTAGTACTTGGTCAGGGTGTTGACGATAGATAGATTGGGACCCGAAATGTGTTGACGATAGATAGATGACTCAAGTCCGAAATCTGGGGGGGGTCGACCCAAACTTGTTGACGATGGTGGGGGGGGGGTCGCCAAAAATCAAGGTATAGTATAGTGCATTAAGTAGGTAATAATGTGTAAATATTAATGGAAATGTATATAGATGTACTAAATCCGCGCGTAGCGCGCGATTTTTTGCCTATTTGGGGCAAAAAATACCGATTTTGAGCCATTTTGAGTCAAAAATGTCCATTTTGGGGTCGATTGTTGTTGACGATAGATAGATTGTTCCCAGAATTTGTTGACGATAGATAGATTTGCCCATATGTGTTGACGATAGATAGATGAAATCAAAAAGTGTTGACGATAGATAGATGAATTTGGGGGGGGCCCCCCCCCACCCCCCCCCCCCCCCAAGTACTACCCTGCTCGAGATACCCCCAAAGGTTACCCAAGATACCCCTATAGCCCGTCAAAAGGCGAAAAAAGGCCGTTTTTTGCATGCTATTTTACTGCAAAATTGGCCTAAAATGGGTACTTTTTGACATTTTTGCCGAAAATTGGCCTAAAATGACCATTTTTGGGTGTTTGCGCGCGGTGCCCACCCATAACCACAAGCAAAAATTGCTCAAAAATGGGTGTTTTTGACTTCGAAATTCGTTAAGTACTGGTAAAGGCAGTCTACGGGACGTTGTCACTCAGCCCCCGAATACCGTAACCCACCGTAATTTTGATCTGCAAGGATCGTGTCGAGACCATTTTGTTTTTTATCTATGTTTCGCGTGTTAGCGCCAACACCAACCAACATTTCGAAGTTTTGGTGATCGACGCGCACGATGACAATTTCCAGCTTGCTGCCGCTAATACACGTGTCGATAAGCAGCGATCAGCATGGGTCTCGCAACGATGTCGTTTGCGGTGGGTTACGGTATTCGGGGGCTGAGTGACAACCTCCCGTAGACTGCCTTTAATTTATTTGTTTTTTTATTAATTTATTTGTTTGTAAACCGTTTTTTCCCGAAAATATAAATTACCGTAATTTTATGCACTCACCATGTGTGAGAAATTGAGAATAACAACTCGGGTGATGCGGTATGGTCTGGGACTGTGTAAAGTGTAAAACATGAGTGACTTGCCTTTGGTAATCAGGCGCGTAGCGAGGTCTGATTTTAAGAGGGGCACCGATGAAAAGTCATTTTTATCCTGTGCTTGTTCCGTTTGTGTTTGAGGAACGTCGCTCGCAGCAGAAGCGCAAAAATTTAAAGTTTTTGGCCCTACAGCACAGCAGCCCATAAAAATATTTAAAAAAAACAACTGTCAGAGAAAGTTGATGTTGCAGAAACCCGGAAACAACCCCCAGAAACCCTTGAAATGATCAAGATCAAAGATAAGTGAGCGGGGTGGCCCAGAAAAGCGAAGCCGAAGCGAAGCAAAAAAAGAAAAATAAATTGGATCATTGTCGTTCGCTTTCGTTCATTCGTTGCATTCTTTCCGACTCGTTTTCGAAAGCGGCAACCAAACAAACATGATTCGGTCACTCGCCGTCAAGGATGTGTTTATCGTCTTCTTGTCGCACCAACGAAAATTTTCATCAGTACTGGCGCGTCGTTTGTCCATAAAATACACTTCAAATCACGTGAATGACTTGCCGAAAGATCTGCACAAGAATTTGTTGACATTCAAGAGTAAGGAGGACGGTGAAAAGTGGCAAATCTTTGCCGCGGCCTGTGTTGAACGTTTCCCGGTGGTCAGCCCGGACCGGACGCCTGCCGAGGACGCATATGCCAAATTGATCGCGTCAATGGACCGTGAACAAAGTTATCTTAGCGAACATGAAGTTTGGGAGCGCGAACATGCGTCAGTTTAAGTTTTATAATCTTCACCACGACCAGACCAGTGCTGCTGTGGCTACTTCTGAGGGGGAGATACCAGTGTAGTACAATGTGTTGACGATAGATAGATGACCCAAGTCCGAAATCTGGGGGGGGGGGTCGACCCAAACTTGTTGACGATAGATAGATGGTGGGGGGGGTCGCCAAAAATCAAGGTATAGTATAGTGTACTAAGTTGGTAATAATGTGTAAATATTAATGAAAATGTACTTAAATGTACTAAATCCGCGCGTAGCGCGCGATTTTTTGCCTATTTGGGACAAAAAATACCGATTTTGAGCCATTTTGAGGCAAAAATACCCATTTTGGGGTCGAAATGTGTTGACGATAGATAGATTGTTCCCAGAATTTGTTGACGATAGATAGATTTGCCCATAAGTGTTGACGATAGATAGATGAAATCAAAAAGTGTTGACGATAGATAGATGAATTTGGGGGGACCCCCCCCCACCCCCCCCAAGTACTACCCTGGGAGATACTGTACCTTGCGGCCAAAAAGAGGGGGAGATACCGAGGTACTGTACCCAGAATTTGGGGGGGAATCCGATTTGGGGGGTGGGGGGAAGGAATTTTAGGGGGGAGCAGTGCTGTGGATGGGGGGAGGGGGTCTCCCCAATGGTACCCTACCCGTCCCGGCCTGGTACACTACCCCCCTACCTGCCCCGCTCCGGTACCCTACGCCCTACCCGGCCCGCCCTGGTACCCTCCCGCCCCTATTTTTGCCCTCAAAATGCCCATTTTCCCGGCAAAAATGCCCAAATTTCGACCGAAAACCCTTAAAAGTGCAAAAAATCGCGCGCTACGCGCGATATATGCACTTTATAGCATATAAAAATAGGCACCCAAAAAAACTTGTATTGTACCCTACCCGCCCCGAAAAATCTTCCCCCTCCCATCAACCCGGGTTCCCCCCAAGATTCCAGGTACACTACCCCCCTACCCGCCCCGGATTTTTCCACCTATGTACCCTACCCGCCCCGCAAAAGTAGCCACAGCACTGGGGGGGAGATACTGTACCATATACTACTTTCGCGAGAATTGAATTTTTATAGGTTAAAATGTGCATAGATCGCGCGGAGCGCTCAAATTTTTGCACCTTTGGTCGATTTTTACCCGATTTTTGGTCAGTAATAAAAAGAGCCCCTTCTATTTTGGTTTGTAGGCCCCGGTATTTCCCCCTTTTTTGGCCCCAAGGGACACTATCTCCCCTCAGAAGTAGCCACAGCACTGTTCGCCTGTGTAATCCACTAAAATCCGTAATCGCCTTGTGTATTTCAGCCAATCAAGTCAGCCCGGTTCGTCTGGCAGCTCAGGAGCTGCTGAAACATTTGGTGAGAAAGTGCTGACGCCCATCGATTACACATATCAAAGGGACCAGGAGCATAAACACCTGTTGGACACCATGCAGCCGCGAGAAACTGGTGAGTTATTGGTTGTACATTCTCGAAAAACACTGCCTTGTATGTCGACGTATTCAATTCTTGCCTCTCAGATGCAGACAAAGACACTGACCAAAAGCAACTTGATCGAGCGTTGGCCAATAAATTGCTGCTGGTTGTAAAACAACGATTCGGTGACGCTGATTATGAATCTCCCTGGATTTTGCCACAAACTCTGGTTGGGGCGACTGAAACACTGAGACAGGTTGGGTGATACATCAATACGGGACTGAATTAAATCTGTGATCATCTACAAACAAAGGTTTGGAAAAAATGTACACGTAAACTTGTTTTCAGTCAATCGATCGACTTCTGTTGGATTTATTCGGCGATAGTACACGCTGGACGGTGATGGGCAATGCGCCATCAACTGTGCACAGGCATGTCTATGACGACAAGACAAAACGTAAAACTAGCAGTCTTGGTTGTTTGGTTAGCGGTGGTTTTATCTTCAAGGTATTTTAAGCCTCAACGCTGTTGGCATGGACAATTTTTTCCGCACCTGGTTTAGTGGTGATAGAACATTTCTGACTGGATTGGATGTGTGAACGTTTATGGCAGCAGCCTTGCCTAAAACGGTTAACTAAAATCCGAAGGAATTGTTGACACCAGCTAATATCAGTAGCTACTTATACCCAGATCTTCATCCACCGTGTGCGTCTGCACTACAAATTGTGGTCGGATGATCCCAGAATCGTCAACACGACCGAATTCAGCGACCTGCGATGGCTGACCCATCAAGAATTCAAAGATAGCTGCCGTGGCAAGTACGTGAGCTCAGTTAAACCGATTCTCTTTGAATGAACTCCTATGAACGATTTCCAAATACTCAGTGCCTTTTATTCGGTTGAAAACAAATAAAATCGAAAAATAAATAAATCGACAACAATAAATTACGGACACAACAAGTCGTTGAGATCACTAAAGACCAAAATGGAATGCAGTGAAAGAAGAAGAAGAGTGTGAAAAACGACGACCCAGAGTCAGTACACATTTCGTTGGCAACAATTTCGTTGATCATTGTAAAATTATTTGATGAGCTCGAAAACAACAACTATTCGGCTTTCGAGTGAAACACAAATCGATCGAGAAATTCGACCAGATCAAAATCGGTCTGCAATATAACAATACAAGTGGAGCCGAACGCCACAAAGCCGACAGCTAGATGGGCGGCGGTTAGGAAGATTCCATGACAACAGAACAGACTTGAGGACAACATCGTAAAGAAGAAGGAAAAGAACAGAATGAGTATGGTTGTGGCGTTGGGCACGAGCTGCCACAGAGGACTGGCGTCATCGGACGGACGCCACTCCCGGTCTGGGTCCGGATGTTCTTGTAGCGCACCGGATAGCACTTGTTTGCCGCTGCATGTGAATCGGTGGATGTGCCACAAGCTGCAAGACAATATATATGTATTTTTGGGGCCACGTGTCCCATGTTCTGATTATTGTAGTGGTACTTCTTGGGGACAGGGCAGCGGAGCCGATGTCGGAGTCGAATAAGTTTCAACCATCTCATAATTGACGGTGCTCGGGTGCACCGCTCCCTTGGCGGTTACGGCAAAACCCTGTTGTGTTTTGCATCACCAGAAAACTGCAAAAAAACAACCAACGAACCTGTACGCAATCCTAACAACCATATTAACCGAGTTTGCGAGCACAAAGCCCACGCCGCCCAACACTGATGCAAGTAGTGCTTGTGCCATTAGATACACTGGACTGAACAGGAACAGGAAATGCCGATGACCGGTCACCTGTGTGTGAAACACTTGTGAACTAGTTTATCAAGAGTCTACTTTTATAAACTAAACCTGTTCGTGTTTCATCGTAGCGAATGCGAAGCACTCAGTCACGCCGTTCATTGCCAGGAGCCACACGTAGAAGCAGTACGTTCGCATTATACGGGCACCTGGGGGCAACGGACAAGTACTGGGGTCGTTCTGATTCTAGACATGAGGACACACTCCGTATTTATAGCAGCGATAGCTACCGTTTTGTGAAATAATAGTGAACAAGCACCATTCCTGTGATACTGCCAACTGATAAATTCGTTGATATTTCACGTGTGGGTGATGTCGTAACAAAGTGACTGCTTGGTAATTCCAGTTGGCCAGTTATGGTCGAATTCTCAAAATGTACCGAAAAGATGGGAAATTGGAAGGATTTTCTGGGCTTCTTTGCAAGAACAGGGCACACAACAAAGACAGTCCGGTTTTAGACAGGAATTTATATCCGTTTGTTCTGAACCTCTTGTCTAAGACCGAATTTATTCGTGCGTAGACCCCGATCTTACAATGCAAAGGCGTCCTAAGAGCCCTTCGAATCTTTCAGCTCATTTTGAGAATTTACAGTACACGGTACGTACGTTTCCCGCAGCGAAACTGCAAACAACTGATCATTCATCTCCTCACCAACCATTGTTAGCCAACAACGTGTTGCCACCGTAGATCAACAATGCAAAATACGAGTACGAACAGCCAAATATACAAATGGTGAGGCCGATGACAGTGGTGGATCGGAGCAGACCACGCAGCACTGCGATCGCTGTACGATAACGCAGCTGTAGTAAAAAATTGTCGCGGAAATGCCTGACGCATGATGGTTTCAGTGTTTGTTTGGCTAATAATATCGGGTGGATCCACCCAAATACATTGTATTGCACAAACCCATGAATTTGCGCACCCCATTACTACCACTGCATAGGTAAAAAATTGCTGGTTTCACAAGAAAGGAACCTCTCTTTTAATCTGACTATGAAGCTGATTTTACTTCACGCATGCGCTGTGGAAAAAATAGAAAAAACTGAACCAAAACGTCAGTCAAAAGTGCCTTGGTCAATCTACAAATGACAATGCTCACCGGATGTTGCTCCCCAGCATTCTTATTCCTGTCGATGTTTCGCGTGAAGTATACGTACGCGGACTCCTCCAAAGGCGCCAGCAGTATGCGAGCGACCATACTGCCCAGTTTCTCGATTGCATCGTACACACCTGAACTCAACATTTAAAATCCAGAAAATCATGACAGAAGGATGACAATAAACAGTGACTGACCTTGTTCAGCGAAATTCAAAATGTTTGCGAACGTCATCACATACTGGGCACCGTCCGTCAGCAACTGCTTAACCTGCAAAATAATTAAATTCAGATTCTAGTATATGTAGATTCTAATGTTTCACAAAGTTCTTCAAAACAACAAAAGAACCAACCGCGGAATGCAGGATAAAGCTCTTCGCGAGCAACCATCTGTCGGTGTCGAATCCGAGGTGAGCAAAGTTGCCGGGCAATAATTGGCTGAATGATGCGTAGGGTATGGAATTGTCACGTCGTTTGATCAATGAATGGATGCGCCAGAAGAACAGCGATGTGTACAACACAGATGATAGCACCTGCGACAAATGTGGTTATGCTGCCATATAGAACCGTAATTTATACATTTGGTGAAAAAACGGCGTTTATTTTTTTCGAAAAAAACCATTGTTTCCAATATTTTCCAGTACTTAAGGTCATGAAGGGGTAATCGAAAAATAACGACGCCAAATTTTAGGTCAAAATATGATCATGTGGGCGCGTTGGTTCTCGAAGAGTGCTTAACTCTGCGGAAACATGTGTTTTACAAGCCTTTTTGCCAATCAATTTCCGTCCTTGAGCCAATGTTTTCCCAAAATCAAAAACTCATCGGCTGTGAACTACAATTTTTGACAAAATCAATCAAGATAATGTACCGAAATTTTTCCGATAAAAACCATAAAGTACGCACAGAAAATATATGGAAAAATATTCGGGTCTCGGAAAAACCGAAAACAGGTTTTGTGGACTAAAATTTGGTACAGAAAAGCGTTGATGACTTGGTACAGAAACACTTGGCAATGACGTGCCGAAGTTACGAATCACGACCGAACATTGACTTCGTTTTAACTGCATCAAAACATTGTCAAGACCGTGAGTGAGACTAAAATGCAAACCGATCATCATGCTCAACGCACAAACCAACCAACCATTGAATAAGTGAATGCATTCAAATGGGACATGTTGGTGAACGCAATAAAGCCAGCCACCAGCACACGTTGGCTGAAGACGTGTAGGCCTTGGACCAGAGCCTGCAATTACATCAAACTTATTCATAAAAATAAAATGCGGTTTACAAATCTGAGCAAAAAACCGACCACAAATTTGACGAGATAGAGTTTCTGCGCGAATATCCACAACGGTTCGGCAAGGGTCTCAATGCACGCGGCGAGTGCAAACCACAGCACACACGTACTGTAGGCTTGGCCATGGTGGTCAGGCGTGGTCAGCAGGAAGATCCAGATTATACAAAGCACGCCCGCGAGCACCACCGAAAATAAGGGACTGAAATGTTGCTCAATTGAAAGGGAACATGATGAGCAACAGGAGCATCCTGCACTAATTATTCTGTGGCTGCAAAAATTAAACCAAAGAACAGAGGTTACATGTCACTGAGGTCATTCCCGCCTGAAACATTAGTCAAGCCACAAAGGTATGCGCATTGGCGGGACCAGTTTGCAAATGCCAATCAAAAACGTACACTAACCATAGCCACAACAGATTCACCAATCGTTGTCGTTGTTGATCGTCCTCCACATCTCGTTCATCCGAATGACTGTCCTGATCAATCCCTTCATCGATTTGTGCCTGATCATCAGGGGACAGACACGCACGACGGAATGGCTCGCGCACAAGGAACAACAATGTTGTGTACAGCAACGTTAATCTGCGAGAAAAAACGAATTTGTTGAGGTCTGCCAGCTTCATTGACGCGGATATTTCTATAACAACCAACCGAACATTGGCAATGCCAAGCACCTCCTTGTCAACGACACGCAGCAGGTAGAAGTTGATACCGAACGACACACAGCGGCCGACAAGCTGTGAAGCAACATTATGAGCGGATTAAGTTGAGGAAAACAAAAATAAGCAAGCCGGTTTCATTCAACCTGGAAGCTGAAGTTGTAAGCAAAGGCAGACGCGAAAGACTGAAGATCGGTCGGGAATTTCTGCGACATGTTGCCCAAATCTGAACATAGTATGATCATTTGCGGCTATAAGTCGCCATCTATAGGTGTGTCATCTCGTCACTCCAAAAGCCAAGTGACCGGGAAATGTGCAACCCTGGTGATAAAATCGAACTGTTCAATAAATAAACCACAGAGTCACAACCATTTTATTTCATTTTCGGCATCAATAAATCCGAAGATTCATTACATTTCAGCAAAATCCATCATTTCGAAAAGCAAACAGGGAAGATATGCAGCAGATAAACAGTTGGAAACGCACGGTCTGACGAGGACAATAGAGACATCTGATATCAACTGCCACGGAACCAACCCAAACCCAATAATAACAATATCACAGAAACACCGCATTTGTGTCGCTAAATATCATCATGCATCAGATTAAGGCGCAGATGGGATTGAAAAAACCTCGAATATTGCGTGGATGAGGTGACACCTCCTATGGAGTCAAACAAAAACCCAAACGAAAGGGACCTCATCAAGCAGTCAGATCCTATCAGAAATTAACAGGAGAATAGCTACAAAGAACTTGCACAATACCTCGGCGAATATTTTTGGTGCCAGTGCTTCATAAAACGAAGGAAAAAGAACCACACCAACCGACGGTAAAAATAACTATAGAGTTTTAGATCTACTGATCGACCTATGTGTGTGTTCCGCCTCCATTAGACAAAAATAAGGGAGAAGCGCTTTCATGTTGAAACATACATGAAGTAAAAAACGGAACGCAGACCCCAAACAACAATAACAGAACGTAACATATTACATACACATGCACGTAACAATCCCACATCTATAACAGTTCATCACAGTCATGCATTACACAGATGCTGAGATTGGGTACAATTTTTGCATGATAATGAAATATACCCAAGCCTTGTTGTCCGTACCCAAAAACAACAACATAAAAAGCAACACAGTTTATATGCAGTATCCGCGTCAATCATTGCACACATTTACATGTTTTCCACCAAACAAATGACCAGCTAACGTATGTCGCAATGTGCTACCTCCTCTGCCACCAAGCGTAAATGAGTATAATTAACAGGCCGAATAGCGTGGTCATGGCGTATAGGTCCCAGTCTGCACCGAACCACTCATCCAGCGGTGCTAGTCTCCAGAGAGGTTGCTGCAACACAATTCGTATATTGAGATTTTATCAGCAAGCTTGTTCCAGCCTGCGCGGTATGGATTGTCCGAGCGTCGGGCATAATGCTGATGTGATGTGCAATTCACAGTAACTACACCACGACAAAATGTACCCGTTCCGTGTGTAAACCCAGATATTAGTACACGGGAGGTAGATGAAGCAAGATATGCAGTTAGTTTCTATCGGTTCATGATTTGGTTGACAGAAAACACTCTTCGCACATGCTAATCGGACTCGCATTTGTCAAAACTGAATGATCCACTTTCCAATCAAAAAACTAGTCTCACCTCTCTCAAATATGTCAATGCAAACATTGCACCCAATTTGAACATGGCCAATGCCACAGGCACCTCAGCGTCCGTACTCGTTTCAGCTGCCATGTCGTAGAAACGTTTGGCCAGATGAATGTCCTGCAGTTGTTACGAGACTTGGTAAAATAAAAAATTATCAACAAAGTAGTCGGGCGAACATGTCGGACAATTAGCAGCAACGAAACAATGACGGTTCGGGTCTGCATAGAAGAAGCTTTCAGTGGCGCAGCCCAAGCCACAATTCTATGCAAGACCGCGAATGCGCAATGTGACAGAGCAGCGAAAAAAATATCAATTTCTTTACAACATTAAGATCAAACAATGATTATTACTTCGGACCTGTTTTATACCCAGTCCCTGTTCATGCATGTAGCCCAAATTGAACATTGCTTGAGCATTGTGCTGCTGTTCCGATGCGATCTGAAACGCCAAATACAAACCGTTTTAGGTTGAAAGTTGTAAAATATTATTAAAATCTAGTCTTCTGTAGAGTGCAAAGAAAATGATTCAACACAAACAACATAACCCAACCTTGTAATGCTGTGCAGCCCGTTCATAGTCAATAGGTGTGCCCCATCCGTAATAGTGGTAATCTCCCAACTTCACCCTTGCCAACGAGTAACCCTGAGCTGCCGACCTTTGCCATTGCAACAGGGCTCGTTCACGGTACTCGGCGCTCGCAAACAGTTTCACAAGACCTGCGAATCCTTGAAATACGTAAAGCAAATGCGACATTTCACGCCCTTTGTGACCACTTCGTTTCCGTTATGTTTCCGGTGTGTTACAGCGGGTGACAAGCCAGACTGTTAGGTTACGACTTCGACCGTACAAACCAATGACTGTTTATAAACACCCCATGAACAACAATGTGCCCTGGCCTCATGAATTCGAGCGAGCACACATCACTCCTAATGACGAACAAAACAGCCCCGTTGAACCTTTATCCAACAAATACGCGATGTTCGTCTGTGCCACTTCATAGCCGAGTTCAGCTAAGAACAGGTACTTGAGTGCGGCCTCATCGATTTGACCATCTTTGTACATTGTGTGAGCTTCCATTAGTCTGAAAAGAACCTAATATCTTTCGCTTTTGTTGAAGCGAATCGGAGTTTCGTGGGTGCCCGGAAGAGCCTTCATCGATGTTTTTTGCCCGGACTTTGTGTTGAACAGCTTATTTTCGTTTAATTTCCGAGTTTTATTGCCAGTGAGTACGATTTGAACTGAGAAATTATTTCAGTTCCATCGTCGGACTAATTGAAATCGACCTGTGAAAAAACCAAACCGGATTTCTGGTGCTCTTGAAACAACATGAAGCAAAAAATTCTTCACACATCAACAAACACCTGGAAGGCGAAAACAGGAAAAACTCGAATCGGACCAACCTCGATGACCATTTGCCCCTTTCGGCAACATTCTTGTACAGCTCGACGGCCATGTGACAGTTGCGTGGTGTGCCCGTGCCGGCAGCATGTATTTGTGCGAGATTGTAGAATGCGAGCACATGACCCGCTTGCGATGCCAGTTGAAAGTACTTGATGGCCACCTTGTAGTCGCGACGCACGCCCAGACCGTCTGCAAATGGTTTGCTGGTGAGTTTTACAAAGCAATACACGAGACCAGAGATTGGCTGGCACCGCAGGCAGTCAATAAAGATGCAAGCAGACTGTAGTTTACTCGACCACCGATATCATATCTTTTGTTGCATGCAATGCGTATGCGATGGTTTTTGACTGTTTGCAGATAAATGTTTTCAGCGACAAAGAGAACAAAATAACACCTTTTATAAACCAGCAAGCGAGGTCATTCGTGAGCAAAGCAGCAATGAAACTACGTTCATAAACACCCAAGCAGGAGACATTTACGTTGTCTTTTCATAATCTGCTCTGGCACCTTCAAACCGGCCTTCAGCCTGCTTAAAGGCAAGCCAAATCCTTCAAAACTAAAAATCAACCAACTGAAATGCATATGTCCAAGATTGAGCTGTCCATCCACCCAACCCTGTTCAGCAGCCAATGTGAAATACCTCAACGCTTTGTTGTAGTCACGATTGACACCCTTACCGTACAGGTACATTACGCCAAGACCGGACTGGCCGACAGGGTTGTTCTGAGATTTTGGCAGATAAATAAAAACAATACTCTTGTAATAACCTGAATGGACAACAAAACGAAAATCGAACCAACTTTATCAGCAGCCCGTTTAAAGTACTGATATGCAGTGGTGTTGTCCTGCGGCGTGCTGGGTGAACCGTCCAGGTACATTTTGCCCAGATACGCGTACGCATTCGCACTGCCCGCTTCAGCAGCCTGAAGATGGAACAGCGCGTTTTATACAGCGTTGAATTGCAGTCACTCACGACGGGCCGTCCGAAAAAAACTGCTGAAACAAATCGAAAACGCTATTTTTGAGCCAACCTCGCTGAAGTAGTGATGTGCTTGCTGAAAATTCTGCTCCACACCGCGACCTCCGGTTAAATATAGTTGACCAAGTCCGACCTGAAACTCAACAATCTTATTAAAAAAACACGAAAACATAAAAAAAATAAAATTCACTAGCCTGCGCCTGCAAGTCGCCCTTATCAGCCAGGAACTTGTAATACTGCAACAAATTGTCGTCCATGGTGGTAGCGGAAGATTGTGTTGTGCCGGATGCCTGCTCCAGTTCATCTGGTAGTCGAATCCGTTGCACAGCTATGCCCGTACCAACTTTGACCTGCACATCAATTTGATTGAGAATGGGGATATCAAGAAATGACAACTTTTGCTCTGTACCTCATCCGACACTTGTGTGGCCACTTTGCGGTACCAAATCAGCGCCGTTTCACAACTTGCTTCAACGTTGATGCCGGAGAAGTAACGGTAGCCCTGCGAAATTCGTGCATAGTTGGCGCGTTTAAGGGCGCGAACATTTTCCAACAAACGAATAAAACTGGCCGGAGCCGGATAAAAAAGAACAAACCAGCGCCATTTGAGCGAGAGGATTGCCAGCCAAGGACGCGAAAGTGAAGTACACCTGAAAAAATATTGCGATAAGCTCGCACGAAGACACAAAAATGTAAACTTTTCAAGAGAATTTCAGTAAAATATGCCAAACTTACCAGTGCTTTAGCCTGCGAACTAGTGCCGTATGCCACGCCAGCTGAGTGCATGAAAGCCAGACCCAACTGTGCTTTGGCCGAGCCACGCATGGATAAATCCTCGAAGATCTCCCTCGCTCTTCTTATGTTCCAGGGCATGTGGTCGCCGAACAAATGCGCAAATGCTGCAACATCGCAGTATTTCGTTACAAGAGACGTTTATGATCATGATGGTTTAACAAACACCAGACCAACCAATAATTTCCATTGCAAGTGTGTGATTCATAGCTGCAGCTTCATCCATCATTCGATACGCCTGTTTCACCAATATTTTCTGATGCGCTTGACGTGATTTGAGCAAAGCTGCGTGCGCTTGTTGGTACATTGCTTCGGCACGTTGCTGCTCCGGGGTTAACGGACTGCAAATTAATTCTTTTGGTTTTTTTTCTACATAAGTTCAGAAACATCAATATACAGCACGCAATCCATGCTGATGATCTTCCAAACTTAGCAATAACAACTCAGAATTTTGTAAGTATAGCGCTGCCACAAGAGAATCTCAGGACACGAACAAAATGCAACGTTTGCACAGCACTTGCACACAGACACAACAGAAATGTGTGAAAAAACGGGGAGCCGAAGATACTCACGTATCAGACTTGCGAGCAGATGTGGCCGCAGAGTCATCGTCGTCGGGCATGTCATAATTAAAATCCGATAAAACTGGATCGGAATCTGACGGAAAATTAAGTTTTGCGAAGTTTAGTCAGTATGTTTCAATTTACCCAACATAATTGAAAATCTCACGTTTGGTTTCCGGCTGGGGTGCCGGTGCAGCGCCTTCACCTTCATCCCCCTTGCCCTGCTCCTCCCTTTCTCTCTCCATTTGCTCAAATTCTTCGTGTGTCACAAACTGGTCGTCATCCTGTTCTTCGTCAATATCTTGCTCCTGAAACAGACTTCTTACATACCTTTGGAAAAATTTCTGAAGAAAACCAATAATCTTTGTTCAAACGACAAACTTGTTCCTCTTCCTGATCTTCATCTGCAGCATCATAGTCGCCAACTTGCGGGTCGGCGGGACCCGCTTCCCGATCCGAATTCAACAACACAACGCGGTCTTCGTCGTAAACCTGAGATTTCGACAACGTGAATAAAAATATCATACAAAGTACAATATTAATATTAAATGACTAATAAAATTGAACTATTAAAAGGAACAACATGCCTTTTCAGCATATTCCACTTTCTTTTCTGGCTGTTCCTCTACTTTTTCGTCTTGTTCTTGATCACTGAGCGATTTGTGTTGACCAGTTGTGCCTGTAAAATATCAAAGCGTTCAATCGACATTGGCCGACAAGTCGCTCAAAAAACAAGCCAGGAATCTCGAATTAATGTTCCTTCAAACCAAAGGTCGCAATCGGGTCGGGTTTGGCCGGACCGGCCAGGCCCGAGCACCCAAATCTCCGGCCCGGCCCGGCCCGAATTTTTTGGGCCAGATTTTTTCCCGATTTGTCATAATTTTTGCGATTTTTCTGAACCTATTTTTTTGGTGAAAAAATGATTGCCTTCAATGAAAAAGTTGTCAAGAAGCTTCGAGCCGAGGAAGGTGCCCGGCCCAATCCTCCAAATCTCCGGCCCAGTCCGGCCTGAACCAAAAGCCCAACATCGCGGCCCGCCGGCCCGATTGCGACATCTGCTTCAAACTGGCCTGCGTCAGTGCGAACTTCTGCCAAACACATCCATACCGATACGAAGAACACGATTAAAGTCACAAACAAACGCATTCGACAAAGTGACCGTTCGGAGCCGCGTGGCATTTTAATCAAAACAACAAGGCACAGCCAACGGGCGTTTGGTGCGGTGCGATCGATTTTCAAAACTGATGAAAACGAAAAGTCGTGTCGATCATTGCCGTCTCAGTGCTTTTATAAGAGAAATCTAAAACAGCATGGGAATGTTATGGTTATGCAGTCTGCAGTGTACCTGAGAAACCTAAATACCTACAGCCAGCCCCCCCCCCCCGGAATACCGTACTGTCGGAAATAGAACCCCCCATTAATTGAACCCCCCTAAATGGCTCGAAATCAAAAATAGAACCCCCATTAATAGAACCCCACCCCCAACCTTCAGCTTCACCGTACCACAGATTAGTGGTACCAGTGGTGTCGTTGGGGGGGGGCGTTGGGGGGGGGGGGTTACCCCCCTGGTATGGGGTATGGGAAATCGGCCGGGGGTATCGGGTATGGGAAATTTTTCACTTTTGGAACAAGCACCCCTAAGAAATGACTTTTTGACCCCGAGAAGTACCAAAATTGGCCGTTTTTCGTCCAAAAATGTCAAAAATCGCTTACTACCGCAAGAAAACTCTGTTTTAAGCACTTTTTAGACCAATTTTGGCACTTTTAGAAGATTTTTGGGGTCATTTTTTCAAAAGCCCCACCCTCGGGCAATGGTGTAGCTGGGGGGGAGTGGGGGCCCCCCCTAGGTACAGTAGGTAGGTTGCCGCCCCTCGCCTGGTACAGTAGGTAGGTTGCCGCCCCTCCCCTGGTACAGTAGGTAGGTTGCCGCCCCACCTAACTTTTCACCCAAAACATTCATTTTTGGCTTAAAATTGCATAAAATTAGCATATTTGTCTGCAAATAGGCGAAAAATCGCGCGCTGCGCGCGAAATTAGTGTTTTAGGCCACATTTTCTCCAGTATTTAGACATAAAAAATTTCGGTTTCCAGATGACCCCCCCCCAAGGGGTACGACCCCCCCCCTAGCTCGGCCGGTACAGTAGGTAGGTTGCCGCCCCGCATTTTGGGTGGTACAGTAGGTTGCCGCCCCGCTTGGGTAGCTAAATATACACCACTGCCCTCGGGTATGGGAAATTTTTGAGTTTTTGGAAACCCCCCCTGGTATGGGAAACTTTTGATTTTTGGGGGTATGTATGGGAAATTTCCCGAAAATTGGGCTGGGTATGGGAAAATTTCGATTTCTCAACGACACCACTGAGTGGTACGGTAAGCAGTGTAGTGGCAGGCCCATGCGTGGGAGGTAAGTATGATGCGGGGTTGGGACCGGAAGCGTGAGAGGTATGATTTTGGTCACCCAAAAAGGCGAAAAAACACCGTTTTTGTGATACAATTTTGGCCAAAAATTGAGGTAAAAATGGAAAAATAGTACTTTTTCAAAATTTTCGCCGAAAATCGCCTAAAAATAGGTATTATGGGTGGGTTTGCGCGCGGAGCGCGCGATTTTTGGGAAAATAAGGTCGAAAAACACCGATTTTTGCCTTAAAAAGGTATAAAATTGCTTGTGAGAGGTATGATTTGGAGTTGTGAGAGGTAAGTACTCAACCCCCCCAACCCCCCCTCGGGTTTTGTGGTAGGTAAGTAGAGAGGGGGGGTAACCCCCCCCCCCCCCCCCCCCCCCCCCCCCCCCCCCCCCCCCCCAGCCACTACTATGACGGTAAGGCTGTGTTGTTGTGTCAAACGTTTGTTTAAGCTTGCGTACACAATACAGCTTTCTAAGCATAATTGCTGCTGTTAAAGTTAGAAAATACCGAAAACAAGCCATTTTTATGGGAATCAGTAACAACGATTTTTTTCGGGGGGCCAAATGAAAAATATAACCCCCCAATAATTGACCCCCCCATAAATTGAACCCCCCAAAATGACCCCAGTGAAAAAATAGACCCCCCGGGTTCTATTTCCGACAATACGGTAGAGCCCCCGTAACACAGCCCTCAAAATTGGGTCAGTGAATTACCGTAAAAACCAAAATATAGAAGGGGGGAGGCTCTATTACCGTATTGTCGGAAATAGAACCCACCCATTAATTGAACCCCCCATTAATAGAACCCCACCCCAGGGTAGTACTTGGGGGGGTGGGGGGGGGTCCCCCCCAAATTCATCTATCTATCGTCAACACTTTTTGATTTCATCTATCTATCGTCAACACTTATGGGCAAATCTATCTATCGTCAACAAATTCTGGGAACAATCTATCTATCGTCAACACATTTCGACCCCAAAATGGGTATTTTTGCCTCAAAATGGCTCAAAATCGGTATTTTTTGTCCCAAATAGGCAAAAAATCGCGCGCTACGCGTGGATTTAGTACATCTAAGTACATTTTCATTAATATTTACACATTATTACCAACTTAGTACACTATACTATACCTTGATTTTTGGCGACCCCCCCCCCCACCATCTATCTATCGTCAACAAGTTTGGGTCGACCCCCCCCCAGATTTCGGACTTGGGTCATCTATCTATCGTCAACACATTTCGGGTCCCAATCTATCTATCGTCAACACCCTGACCAAGTACTACACTGCCCCACCCCACAGATTAGTGGTACGATAAGGCTGTGTTGTTGTGTCAAACAGTGTTGGAGGTGGGGGGGGTTTGGGTAGCCCCCCCCAGTACAGTAGGTATCCCCCCTCGCCTGGTACAGTAGGTATCCCCCCCGATGTTTGGCATGGTACAGTAGGTATCCCCCCCGATTTTCACCCCGGTACAGTAGGTATCCCCCCCGATTTTGCCTCAAAAGTGCCAATTTTTGACCAAAATGGCCAAAATTAGTGTAAAATCAGTGGTTTTTACCTCAAATTACCCCAAATTCGCGCGCAAATACTACGTTTTCACACGATTCCACACATAATAAACACATAAAAAATTTTCACCCCAAAACCTAACCCCCCCCAACCCCCCCAAACCCCCCCTGGGTACATACCGTAAAACCTAAAATACAAGGGGGGTAGGGTTAGAGAGATGTCGGGTGTCGGCTGTCGGGTGTCAAAAAAGTGTAGGTGTCGGGTGTCGGGTACCCCCAGATGTCGGGTGTCGGGGTTTTTTGGACCCCACACCCCACACCCGACACTTACGGTTCAAAACATCAGTTTTGCTGAGAGAAGAATTTTGAGAGAAAATTTTCTTCGAACCGAATGTTTCCGATGACGCAGAATGTGACATTTTGGTGTTTATTTCGTGTGAAAATACTTGAATTCAGTAACTTGAGCCAAAAAATTGCACAAATGATGCAAATAAGCAAAAATTTGCCTGTTTTTGGTCCAAAAACAGGTGTCGGGTGTCGGGTTTTTTTCAAAACCTACATGTCGGGTGTCGGGTTTTTTTGCAACTGTCGGGTGTCGGGTGTCGGCTTTTTTTCTGAGATGTCGGGTGTCGGGTACTTCCAGATGTCGGGTGTCGGCTGTCGGGTGTCGGGTACCCCCCGACCTCTAACCCTAAAGGGGGGGGCTGTATTTTTTCACTGACCCCTTTTAGGGGGGGCTGTATTTTTGGGGGGGCTCTATTTTTGGGGGGGCTGTATTTTTTCGCTGCCCAAAATCTCAAAAAAATGTTCCAAAAATACCCCTAAAATGGAGTTCTGTCAGGGTGTTACTGGTCATTATTGAGTGTTTTTAGGTGCAGATCTTCCATAAAAGGCTTTACGTCATCATCTACTCAACCACAAACGTTGTACACAAGGTGTCAAGGGCTCTATTTTTTCACTGACCCCTTTTAGGGGGGGCTGTATTTTTGGGGGGGGGGCTCTATTTTTGGGGGGGGCTCTATTTTATGGAATACGGTAACCCCCCCCCCCCAGGC
>JASAMV010008319.1:0-17330 GCA_030248065.1 Rhynchonema sp. JSB1_4
GGGCATCGCACTTTTCTGTTCCGTGATGCGACGTACAGACTGTTGCGTGTTCTTGTAGAGTACGAGCGGACGTTCCACGGTTGGATTGATGTCGTACTGATTGTACATCTACAAGCCATGCGTATCGTACTGCCAGTCCATCTCTGCGGCGTTGATCGCAATGTATGCGCGCAGAAATTGCTTCATCAGTTCGCTGTGTTGTGTTGCGATGCAGAGCACGACGTTTTTGTCAAACTGCTGGGGCATTCGCGTCGAGTCCATGACCATCATGCGACTCGGTAGTTCGTCCATCAGTAGCGCGCTGTGATACATGTGACGTTGGTACGCACGTTCGTTCGGGATCGGTGCGTGCATCGGTCCAGCCGTTCGAGTTTTCGTTGAATTGCCGAGCACGCTGAATGCCGCGGTTGGCGTCGTCTTCAGATAGATGCCGTACTTGCCAACCTGCGATCTGCCACTGAGCGGTTCCGGAACAGTTCCGGAATGCACATCAGATGACGCAGTGCGAATTGTGCTTTCGCCAACACAGCCATTTGTAGACGCAATGTCGATTGTACATCGATGGCTTGTGATCCGAGCGATACCACTTCCATGTTCAGCTTTGGAGTCAACATTCGCACGAAGTCGGGTCCATACGCGGCCACTTTCAGTTCACACTGTTCGATGGTCGGCGGACTGTTGCTGGCGGCGATTTCACTGTTGTGCTTCGACAGTAGCGATTTCGTGGTGACTTTCACATAGCGCAACGCGATGTCAACGATGTTGTTCCTTCAGCTGATCGGTTTTCCTGTCTTATCGCTCATCGATCGGTACTCCCTGATGACATCGTCTGCGATTTCTCCGGTGTCGATTCTCAACGGCGCTGCCAATCGCTGTTCGTCGATGATGGACAGAGTTCGCTGGATAGACGGACGAAGCACGTTGCCGATCTGTACGTTGTGGATTGCCGGGTTGCAAAGCATCTGCATCAGCGCGATGTCCAATGTGTTGATCGTATCCTTAGCGAGATACCAGTTCAGATGCATGGTGTATTCGTTGTCGGCATTCTGCAGCACCGAGTTGCGAAGCCAACCTGCTGCGTACACATCGATGGTATTCTCCGGCATCGTCAGCCTGCCATAAGTGTGGCGTGTCGCTCTGCCATGACGACGGTTGACGTATGCCTGCTGCTTGCTCTCGTAGCCATAGTCCTTCAGTCCTTTCTGCATTTCGGCGTGCAGCCACAACGCTGATTCTGCTGCCAAATTCGCGCCGTGTCCTTTCGCGTTCAGACGCACATCCGACGGATCGATATGATGCATGTCGACGAGATGCGTTGGTAGCGGTACACCAAACGTGTCGATAGATGCTCGTTCGTCCATGCCTGACACTCCGAACGCGTAGATGATGCCACACGTTTTCCACAGCTCCATGTTGATACCGTTCCATTTCGTGTTCCAGAACGTTTTGAACGATTCGCACAACGCAAACGTGCCCTTGTCGAAGACGGCGCTGGCGTCCACGAGGAACACCACGCCACTCATCAGTGAGAATCCCATTCGCACGATGAATCGGACATCTTCGATCTCGTCTATTCGCTCTTTGAGCAGTGCACGTTGGAATGCATACGGTAGGAAGCTGTAATAGTGTACGAGATAGTCCTGACACATGCGCAGCATCGAGATTTTGCCACGGCCTTCGCCGATTCGATTCTCCCAGCCTTGTCCTCGAAATCGTGTCATCGCTGCCTTTGTGATGTGATCCATTTCGGCGTCCCAGCCGATCGCAGCGTTATAGCGCAAGCTGTTCGTCAACATTTCCTCGGCCTCGTTCCATTGTTCATTGGTGCTGACCACTTGCATGATCAACACACGACCGAGTTGCCTGCCGATGGATACTTGTAGAATGTAGTAACCCATGAAGAACGAATACAGTTGCATGCTGGTCGTTCTGCATCCGATGCGCGTTTTGATGATACCGTTGATGGCGCTGGCTACGTAGCGACGCTTGTTCACTTTACTGGGCACCTGCTCGTTGATTTGGGCGATGATTTCGCAGATGACATCGACGTCCAGATTCACTCTGCCTTTTAGCGCCGGGATGAGCACGTCCTCATCAAACATGTGCCATCCTTCCTTTGAATACGTCGTCAACGGTGCAACTTTGTGCTTCACTTTTTCGGCCGGTGATCGATCTTTCCAATTCACTTTGTCTGATTCCATCGGTTCCAGGTATGCGAGTGGTTGACCACTCGGACGCGGGTTGTCGGGCACTCCAAGTTGCGCGCACTCCAAGTTCGAGCACGTCCTGTGCCGATAGCTTTTCAGCTGAGTTGCGCTTTCGTCCATTCAGTCCTATAGTTGCGAATTCCAATGGTTCATCCTGACCGATTTCGCGCGCCGATTCATACTCGATTTCGTCCTCCGGCGTGTCCATTTCGTATCCGTCGTTCAAGTAGGTGTTCTTGATGATCGCATCATTCACGTTGTCGCCCGTGACGGTCACTGCCTGATTCATCCATGCCGTGTCAGATATCACATACCTCTCTCTCTCTTTTCGTATTATTCTATTTGTAACCGCCGCATTGCAGCGCTGCGCACACACATACACGTATACACCCACAGCACACTGCCTGCCTGACTGGCTGGTCACTCTCTGACTGACCAGGCAGTCAGCTCGCGCATACATACTGCGCACGCGCGTGCCTAAGCATCTAAAGCATTCTTTTATGTATTTTACTTATGTGTCTTTGCTTGAAACATCACCTAATGGCCAAAAACGGTTTTTACCCATATACTTGAGGTTTCAAATAAACAACCAACTAAACGACTCAATTGGGTATCTATCAATTGGTGAGCCCGACGTGATCCGCCGCCAGAGAGCTACACCGTAGATTCGAGACTCCGGCCATGGACCGTTCGTAAACAAATAACCGAGCTCACCGCCTTCGTGGACATTACCTTCGTGGACAATCTATCAATTGGTGAGCACGACGTTCACCGCTACGCTCAATCGCCACATATTCAATTAATTTCGATCCTACGTGGACTCCAAGCCTCCGTGGCCAACAAACCTTCGTGGACTCAAACCTTCGTGGACTCCAAAACCTTCGTGGACCCAAACCTTCGTGGACTCCAAACCTTCGTGGACCGTGGACTCCGAACCTTCGTGGACCCCAAACCTTCGTGGACCTCAAACCTACGTGGACATCAAGCCTCCGTAGACACAAAACCTACGTGGACCCAATCTTCGTGAAACTGCACATCCTACGTGGACACCGAAATTTCACGCACACCTTCGTGGACTAACACAACGCCTTCGTGGACCCAACGACGCATCGTCACGCAGCGTCAGTTCTATCATCACTCGCGGACGTTCCAATCTGCCGGTCAATCAACACAGCTAAGCGAACAGTCAACACTTCACTGCTGCAGCAGCCATTGTGAGTCACCAAACTGATCTTGGCCCTAAGTAGACGTATTCTTAACTAATTTCCTTGATTTTTTTCGTAACTTTAACGTCAGACAGCAGCTTTTCTGAATTTTGTCTCATTGATCGCCCACATTTCGTGTCTCATATTACTTTCGTATCTGCGCATTTGACCTTGAACCGCTGCCTACCAGTTCGCCACACACACACAGCGCGTGCACACATAAGCTGCTAGCCGCATTGTACACGCACACATACGCAGTGACCAGAAACAGCCCTCTCTCAACACATACCTAATTTGCACCCCATATCGTCTCTGTATCCACTCCACTTCTCTTTACCCCACACAAACACTACATACCGTACCCCAACGGCTGCTTAATATAACCCATATTCCATCCGCCGTTGCATTCTATAGCCCCATCTGACCTTCTCTATCGCTTGTGTTCGTTGATAAACAATCACATATACGCCTACCAACTGTTCATATCGCTGCAAAACGCACAACACACCAAACGGTTAGTTTGTGTTCTGACTATCTACATATACGAGCCATCTCGTTGTATTTAGCCAGTACACACCAAAATAACAACATACATTGGAGGCCCCAAACCAGGCTATACTGGGCTGGTTATACTGCTCTAAAACACTGCACGTCCAGCCTGTCAGTCTGCACAGCTCGGATCAACCTAACACTGGTGCCGACCCTGTTCAGCTCATACTCGTTGTCCGTCTCTGTCCGTTCAAGTGCGAAAATTGTCCGCCAGTCCGTCACTGCATATCACTACTGATTTGCACCATTTCTACGTTCTCTGCACCTGACTGGGCACGAAACCGTGTTATTCTTTAACTATCTGTCACTCTTTCAGCTCCCTACATCTGCGACCCGTGCAACGTTACTCTAACACATCAGTACTTTCGCTCTCAGTTCTGTCACATTACAGGTCGACACTCAGTTTACTGTCTGCTGTCGATATTTCGTTTTCATAGTGAAACAAACGCACCATGACCCAACCTGAACCACACAACGCGTCATCTATCCGAAGGCCGAACCTCCGGTCTGGGGCGGTAGAACGTCCATCACAGACTGGATGCACATTTTCAAGTCGTGCGGCAATGCGTCCAACTGGACCGATGAGATACGCTGGCGCAACTTGCCGCATTAGCACATAGCGCCAAGTCAGCATGACGACTAACATTTTGTTCGAATTATTATTTTGTGACAAATTTATGCACGAAAACAAAAGCACAATTGTTGAATGATTTTGCTGCACCAGAACAACAACAAGAAAGGCGTCTGTTATGCACTTCACCAATAATTATTACTGCCTCACTGCAGGCATATCAAATATCACACACCGCTACATTTACATGTATCAAATCCCTGCACTAATTGTTTACCTTGTCTCAGACTGACCATCACCAACACAATCAATAACAATGACCTCGTGTCCATCACCATTCCACACTTATAAGACTATTTAGCCATGGTCAATTTCAGCCTCTGCTGCTGACCGTAACCTTATATCTCCATTCCCATTCAACTACACCTACCACTGTATACGTTAGCTCTTCACACCTAATTCCGTATCACATTTCATACATCATACGTCTTGTCTTCTCGCTAACAGGAAGGAAGAAGACACATGTATTAGGTTTCATGCTATACTTAATCGCTCCATTCAAAGCCTTCAGAGATGGAACTGTGAAAGGTCACCACACATGAGATACATGAGACACACAAGTACACAACACGCAGGCGTTACGCGCGGCGACTTAGCTTGTTATGTATTTATGTTCTTGGGTACACTTACTTGATTGTTATATGTACCATTGTTCCTTCTGGGAGGGCCACCCAGTTATACCTAGCCTTTATTGTCTAACTCTTACTTTTCGTGCTGGACTGATCACCCAAAACGAAGAACATAGTTGGACCTTTAATTACACGTGCACATACATATATTCCATACCCACGACACATTTAAAGCAGAAGTTTACATCACAACATTTTTCTCCCCAAGAGTTGTAGCTGGTGACTAATCTTTATTCTTCATTTTTTTCCATCTTGTTAGATACCCAAAGCTAGTGAACATCTTAACCTTCTGATCATGCACTGTATTGACTGATTTCGTATGACTTGCTTATGCTCTGACATATGTTTCCGTATGTACCAAATTTTCTTCCATGACTTATTTTATGCACAATCATGTTCCGCTTTCTTTGCATTTATTCATGCTGTTCGTGTGTTACCTCGCTACCTTACTGAGCGCTGACTGTTATTATTACTTTTAACGCTTTCACCTTTAATGCTGGTTAACTTTTTGAGTAATCAACCTTCTAATTGTTTAAGGGGAAAGGAATGTCAGATATCACATACCTCTTTCTCTCTTTCGTATTATTCTATTTGTAACCGCCGCATTGCAGCGCTGCGCACACACATACACGTATACACCCACAGCACACTGCCTGCCTGACTGGCTGGTCACTCTCTGACTGACCAGGCAGTCAGCTCGCGCATACATACTGCGCACGCGCGTGCCTAAGCATCTAAAGCATTCTTTTATGTATTTTACTTATGTGTCTTTGCTTGAAACATCACCTAATGGCCAAAAACGGTTTTTACCCATATACTTGAGGTTTCAAATAAACAACCAACTAAACGACTCAATTGGGTATCTATCATAAAAGTCGAAATTGCAAAATGTTACAAGATAGTGTTATAGTACATACTCAAGAATACATGAGCTACATATAATCCAACTAGCACCGCTCGGCTGTAGCGATGCCCCAAAAAAGAGAAAATCTGCTACACTACAGCGGGTATAAACAGTCAAAACACGGTGATTCACCTAGTACGAATTACAATGAAACCTGGTGTTTACGACAAAAGTTACTATATTACAATATAATATTACTATAACACGATTGCTGTGTCGCTCACGAGGTCATTCGCTCAGGCTGGATGGGGGAGATATGACCCTCGCGTGCATGGTGACACTGCTGCTGGATCAAGTGTGACTGTCATCCCTCCGCTTGGTGACTGTGAACTGTGAAAATGTGTGGATGCATTCCGGAAACGTGATTCTCTTGCATTGAATTCGAAAATAGAGACTCGTTTCGCTGCTGGCAGTCAGAGGATATTTTGTATTGTTTCGTTTCGTTTCGTCGTCGCGCAGTTTATTCTATTTCTATTTCATTGTTGTAACCCCGGATAAAGTGTGCTGAGCTAGCGCAAGAGGGGTTCCGTTCGAGCAGAGCGAGAACAGCAGGAATTTCTGCAGCCAGCTGAATTGGCTGGCTTGTTTGCCTTGTATCCTGTGTGTGCCATTATTTCAGGTCAACCCTTCTCATTTTCTTGCTTTTAGACGAAGAAAGAAGCCAAAGGAGCAAGAAAGAAGACGAAAGGAGCAAGAAGGAGGGCCTGAGAAGGCCGCGTGTCCTGTCGGATTCGGTCAAGAATCCGACAGACGACTGTGGACGATTGGAGACTTGTTGGAGTGTGTCAGTGGCTTCACTGGGAGTGTTGCCTATCTGCACTCGACGAGACTGAGTGAGGCGCGATCCCCGTGGGAGTGTCTGGACGGGTGCGCGCCCACACGATCACATGCCTTTCTGACTTTACTTACTAATAAAACGTAACGAGAAAGTCGGAACGCGGAAATCCTATTTGTGTATTGAATAATCGGAGATAATCCGGCCGTCAGGAGAATCTGTCGGTTCGTTTGGCGATTGAAATCGCCATATTATTGGCATATTTGGAACGTCATTGGTGTTTTATGCTTATGTGACCTGTTTACGAGCTCGCAGGACCACATTTGGTGAGCCCGACGTGATTTGTTGGGCTTGCCATTGCGACCTTCGACTGAAAATGATAGGATTTTGTGGAGTTTGGGGTTTTTTGGGGGGATTTTTGCAATTTTCATCAGCCTAAAACTTGTTTTTCTTTTGAGATTTCGATCGTCCGAGGCGAGCCAATCGAAAGAACGAGCACCGCGACAACCGCGACAGCGTCTACGGCAACTGCTACGACCGTCATCTTCAACCGCAGCAACGCCAGGTCTTACAGTTGGCCCTGTGTGAGGCACAAAAGGACCGAAACCGCCGGCAGTGTAAGGGGAGCTGTTAGAGTGTTGGTGGCTTCGACGTCCACAAATCAGTGCCACAAATCATCGCTTCATCAGCCAACACGTCGAAAAACGTCAAACATCGCATCAAACATCCGTCTGGGCCGAAAAGTGACGATTGTCTGGGGGTCGAGTTTGGAGAGTTGCATCGTGTTCCCGGTGGTCTGTTGACCAGTTTTCGGCAAAACTCTGCCCATTTTCTCAAGGCAGACCCCTGGCCATTTTTTTTCGCGGATTTTTCGACATAGATTTTGGCCGACGAATTTCAATTAATTTCGATCCTACGTGGACTCCAAGCCTCCGTGGCGAACAAACCTTCGTGGACTCAAACCTTCGTGTACTCCAAAACCTTCGTGGACTCCAAACCTTCGTGGACCCCAAACCTTCGTGGACCTCAAACCTACGTGGACATCAAGCCTCCGTGGACACAAAACCTACGTGGGTCCTTCTTCGTGAAACTGCACATCCTACGTGGACACCGAAATTTCACGCACACCTTCGTGGACTATCACAACGCCTTCGTGGACCCAACGACGCATCGTCACGCAGCGTCAGTTCTATCATCACTCGCAGACGTTCCAATACTGCCGGTCAATCAACACAGTTAAGAAAACAGTCAACACTTCACTGCTGCAGCAGCCATCGTGAGTCACCAAACTGATCTTGGCCCTAAGTAGACGTATTCTTAACTAATTTCGTTGATTTTTTCGTAACTTTAACGTCAGACAACAGCTTTTCTGAATTCTGTCTTATTGATCGCCCACATTTCGTGCCTCATATTACTTTCGTATCTGCGCATTTGACCTTGAACCACTGCCTACCGGTTCGCCACACACACACAGCGCGTGCACACATAAGCTGCTAGCCGCATTGTACACGCACACATACGCAGTGACCAGAAACAGCCCTCTCTCAACACATACCTAATTTGCACCCCATATCGTCTGTGTATCCACTCCACTTCTCTTTACCCCACACAAACACTACATACCGTACCCCAACGGCTGCTTAATATAACCCATATTCCATCCGCCGTTGCATTCTATTGCCCTATCTGACCTTCTCTATCGCTTGTGTATGTTGATAAACAATCACATATACGCCTACCAACTGTCCATATCGCTGCAGAACGCACAACACACCAAACGGTTAGTTTGTGTTCTGACTATCTACATATACGAGCCATCTCGTTGTATTTAGCCAGTACACAGCAAAATAACAACATACATTGGAGGCCCCAAACCACGCTATACTGGGCTGGTTATATGAATGGATCGTGTTGGACTGGTTGTGTTTGGCACCTCGTCTATTCAATCTACCGCGTGGAATGGTGCCGTCGGGGTCTAACTGAAGCAGCAAGCAAGAGGGACTAATCGGACCCTGGCTAGTAACTATCCTGCTGGCAGGATGGTTGGCGGGACTGTCACTGAGTACGATGCTTGACAATGCAAGTGTCGGTTCACCCTCGGGTGGGGAGCCTTCGGGCGAAAAATGACAGGACGCTTGCGCTGGCGTTGGT
This sequence comes from Rhynchonema sp. JSB1_4, assembly GCA_030248065.1. Taxonomy (NCBI): domain Eukaryota; kingdom Metazoa; phylum Nematoda; class Chromadorea; order Monhysterida; family Xyalidae; genus Rhynchonema; species Rhynchonema sp. JSB1_4. Next base: position 9,052 of record JASAMV010008319.1, read on the forward strand.
GTGCAGAAAAGTCTTACCGTCGAACTCATATTCGTCACAACGCTCAGCTTGCTGAATCAACTCTGGTCGCAATCGGCCAGTTAGACCTCGGCATGGAAAGCGAACGTCAACTTCAACGTCATTCAAATGCTCAATTCTGCTGCTCAATCGATTGTTATAAGGGTTCTTAGTTACCGTGTCATACCTCAGCTATTACTAAAGAATTGAGGGCTAGCCCCTCTAGGAAAGCAAAGCACAAGGTTACATTATGATAGGTTTATCGTACATACTCAAGAATACATGTAAGCATACATATAATCCAACCTAGCACCGCTCGGGCTGTCGAGCGAATGCCCCCAAAAAAAGAGAAAATCTGCTACACTACAGCGGGTATAAAACAGTCAAAACATGGTGATTCACCTAGTACGAATTACACATGAAACCTGGTGTTTACGACAAAAGTTACTATATTACAATATAATATTACTATAACACGATTGCTGTGTCGCTCACGAGGTCATTCGCTCAGGCTGGATGGGGGAGATATGACCCTCGCGTGCATGGTGACACTGCTGCTGGATCAAGTGTGACTGTCAATCCCTCCGCTTGGTGACTGTGAACTGTGAAAATGTGTGGATGCATTCCGGAAACGTGATTCTCTTGCATTGAATTCGAAAATAGAGACTCGTTTCGCTGCTGGCAGTCAGAGGATATTTTGTATTGTTTCGTTTCGTTTCGTCGTCGCGCAGTTTATTCTATTTCTATTTCATTGTTGTAACCCCGGATAAAGTGTGCTGAGCTAGCGCAAGAGGGGTTCAGTTCGAGCAGAGCGAGAACAGCAGGAATTTCTGCAGCCAGCTGAATTGGCTGGCTTGTTTGCCTTGTATCCTGTGTGTGCCATTATTTCAGGTTAACCCTTCTCATTTTCTTGCTTTTAGACGAAGAAAGAAGCCAAAGGAGCAAGAAAGAAGACGAAAGGAGCAAGAAGGAGGGCCTGAGAAGGCCGCGTGTCCTGTCGGATTCGGTCAAGAATCCGACAGACGACTGTGGACGATTGGAGACTTGTTGGAGTGTGTCAGTGGCTTCACTGGGAGTGTTGCCTATCTGCACTCGACGAGACTGAGTGAGGCGCGATCCCCGTGGGAGTGTCTGGACGGGTGCGCGCCCACACGATCACATGCCTTTCTGACTTTACTTACTAATAAAACGTAACGAGAAAGTCGGAACGCGGAAATCCTATTTGTGTATTGAATAATCGGAGATAATCCGGCCGTCAGGAGAATCTGTCGGTTCGTTTGGCGATTGAAATCGCCATATTATTGGCATGTTTGGAACGTCATTGGTGTTTTATGCTTATGTGACCTGTTTACGAGCTCGCAGGACCACATTTGGTGAGCCCGACGTGATTTGTTGGGCTTGCCATTGCGACCTTCGACTGAAAATGATAGGATTTTGTGGAGTTTGGGGTTTTTTGGGGGGATTTTTGCAATTTTCATCAGCCTAAAACTTGTTTTTCTTTTGAGATTTCGATCGTCCGAGGCGATCCAATCGAAAGAACGAGCACCGCGACAACCGCGACAGCGTCTACGGCAACTGCTACGACCGTCATCTTCAACCGCAGCAACGCCAGGTCTTACAGTTGGCCCTGTGTGAGGCACAAAAGGACCGAAACCGCCGGCAGTGTAAGGGGAGCTGTTAGAGTGTTGGTGGCTTCGACGTCCACAAATCAGTGCCACAAATCATCGCTTCATCAGCCAACACGTCGAAAAACGTCAAACATCGCATCAAACATCCGTCTGGGCCGAAAAGTGACGATTGTCTGGGGGTCGAGTTTGGAGAGTTGCATCGTGTTCCCGGTGGTCTGTTGACCAGTTTTCGGCAGAACTCTGCCCATTTTCTCAAGGCAGACCCCTGGCCATTTTTTTTCGCGGATTTTTCGACATAGATTTTGGCCGACGAATTTCAATTAATTTCGATCCTACGTGGACTCCAAGCCTCCGTGGCGAACAAACCTTCGTGGACTCAAACCTTCGTGTACTCCAAAACCTTCGTGGACTCCAAACCTTCGTGGACCCCAAACCTTCGTGGACCTCAAACCTACGTGGACATCAAGCCTCCGTGGACACAAAACCTACGTGGGTCCTTCTTCGTGAAACTGCACATCCTACGTGGACACCGAAATTTCACGCACACCTTCGTGGACTATCACAACGCCTTCGTGGACCCAACGACGCATCGTCACGCAGCGTCAGTTCTATCATCACTCGCAGACGTTCCAATACTGCCGGTCAATCAACACAGTTAAGAAAACAGTCAACACTTCACTGCTGCAGCAGCCATCGTGAGTCACCAAACTGATCTTGGCCCTAAGTAGACGTATTCTTAACTAATTTCGATGATTTTTTCGTAACTTTAACGTCAGACAACAGCTTTTCTGAATTCTGTCTCATTGATCGCCCACATTTCGTGCCTCATATTACTTTCGTATCTGCGCATTTGACCTTGAACCACTGCCTACCAGTTCGCCACACACACACAGCGCGTGCACACATAAGCTGCTAGCCGCATTGTACACGCACACATACGCAGTGACCAGAAACAGCCCTCTCTCAACACATACCTAATTTGCACCGCATATCGTCTGTGTATCCACTCCACTTCTCTTTACCCCACACAAACACTACATACCGTACCCCAACGGCTGCTTAATATACCCATATTCCATCCGCCGTTGCATTCTATTGCCCTATCTGACCTTCTCTATCGCTTGTGTATGTTGATAAACAATCACATATACGCCTACCAACTGTCCATATCGCTGCAGAACGCACAACACACCAAACGGTTAGTTTGTGTTCTGACTATCTACATATACGAGCCATCTCGTTGTATTTAGCCAGTACACAGCAAAATAACAACATACATTGGAGGCCCCAAACCACGCTATACTGGGCTGGTTATATGAATGGATCGTGTTGGACTGGTTGTGTTTGGCACCTCGTCTATTCAATCTACCGCGTGGAATGGTGCCGTCGGGGTCTAACTGAAGCAGCAAGCAAGAGGGACTAATCGGACCCTGGCTAGTAACTATCCTGCTGGCAGGATGGTTGGCGGGACTGTCACTGAGTACGATGCTTGACAATGCAAGTGTCGGTTCACCCTCGGGTGGGGAGCCTTCGGGCGAAAAATGACAGGACGCTTGCGCTGGCGTTGGTGTGCAGAAAAGTCTTACCGTCGAACTCATATTCGTCACAACGCTCAGCTTGCTGAATCAACTCTGGTCGCAATCGGCCAGTTAGACCTCGGCATGGAAAGCGAACGTCAACTTCAACGTCATTCAAATGCTCAATTCTGCTGCTCAATCGATTGTTATAAGGGTTCTTAGTTACCGTGTCATACCTCAGCTATTACTAAAGAATTGAGGGCTAGCCCCTCTAGGAAAGCAAAGCACAAGGTTACATTATGATAGGTTTATCGTACATACTCAAGAATACATGTAAGCATACATATAATCCAACCTAGCACCGCTCGGGCTGTCGAGCGAATGCCCCCAAAAAAAGAGAAAATCTGCTACACTACAGCGGGTATAAACAGTCAAAACACGGTGATTCACCTAGTACGAATTACACATGAAACCTGGTGTTTACGACAAAAGTTACTATATTACAATATAATATTACTATAACACGATTGCTGTGTCGCTCACGAGGTCATTCGCTCAGGCTGGATGGGGGAGATATGACCCTCGCGTGCATGGTGACACTGCTGCTGGATCAAGTGTGACTGTCAATCCCTCCGCTTGGTGACTGTGAACTGTGAAAATGTGTGGATGCATTCCGGAAACGTGATTCTCTTGCATTGAATTCGAAAATAGAGACTCGTTTCGCTGCTGGCAGTCAGAGGATATTTTGTATTGTTTCGTTTCGTTTCGTCGTCGCGCAGTTTATTCTATTTCTATTTCATTGTTGTAACCCCGGATAAAGTGTGCTGAGCTAGCGCAAGAGGGGTTCCGTTCGAGCAGAGCGAGAACAGCAGGAATTTCTGCAGCCAGCTGAATTGGCTGGCTTGTTTGCCTTGTATCCTGTGTGTGCCATTATTTCAGGTCAACCCTTCTCATTTTCTTGCTTTTAGACGAAGAAAGAAGCCAAAGGAGCAAGAAAGAAGACGAAAGGAGCAAGAAGGAGGGCCTGAGAAGGCCGCGTGTCCTGTCGGATTCGGTCAAGAATCCGACAGACGACTGTGGACGATTGGAGACTTGTTGGAGTGTGTCAGTGGCTTCACTGGGAGTGTTGCCTATCTGCACTCGACGAGACTGAGTGAGGCGCGATCCCCGTGGGAGTGTCTGGACGGGTGCGCGCCCACACGATCACATGCCTTTCTGACTTTACTTACTAATAAAACGTAACGAGAAAGTCGGAACGCGGAAATCCTATTTGTGTATTGAATAATCGGAGATAATCCGGCCGTCAGGAGAATCTGTCGGTTCGTTTGGCGATTGAAATCGCCATATTATTGGCATATTTGGAACGTCATTGGTGTTTTATGCTTATGTGACCTGTTTACGAGCTCGCAGGACCACATTTGGTGAGCCCGACGTGATTTGTTGGGCTTGCCATTGCGACCTTCGACTGAAAATGATAGGATTTTGTGGAGTTTGGGGTTTTTTGGGGGGATTTTTGCAATTTTCATCAGCCTAAAACTTGTTTTTCTTTTGAGATTTCGATCGTCCGAGGCGAGCCAATCGAAAGAACGAGCACCGCGACAACCGCGACAGCGTCTACGGCAACTGCTACGACCGTCATCTTCAACCGCAGGTGTGAGGCACAAAAGGACCGAAACCGCCGGCAGTGTAAGGGGGGAGCTGTTAGAGTGTTGGTGGCTTCGACGTCCACAAATCAGTGCCACAAATCATTGCTTCATCAGCCAACACGTCGAAAAACGTCAAACATCGCATCAAACATCCGTCTGGGCCGAAAAGTGACGATTGTCTGGGGGTCGAGTTTGGAGAGTTGCATCGTGTTCCCGGTGGTCTGTTGACCAGTTTTCGGCAAAACTCTGCCCATTTTCTCAAGGCAGACCCCTGGCCATTTTTTTTCGCGGATTTTTCGACATAGATTTTGGCCGACGAATTTCAATTAATTTCGATCCTACGTGGACTCCAAGCCTCCGTGGCGAACAAACCTTCGTGGACTCAAACCTTCGTGTACTCCAAAACCTTCGTGGACTCCAAACCTTCGTGGACCCCAAACCTTCGTGGACCTCAAACCTACGTGGACATCAAGCCTCCGTGGACACAAAACCTACGTGGGTCCTTCTTCGTGAAACTGCACATCCTACGTGGACACCGAAATTTCACGCACACCTTCGTGGACTATCACAACGCCTTCGTGGACCCAACGACGCATCGTCACGCAGCGTCAGTTCTATCATCACTCGCAGACGTTCCAATACTGCCGGTCAATCAACACAGTTAAGAAAACAGTCAACACTTCACTGCTGCAGCAGCCATCGTGAGTCACCAAACTGATCTTGGCCCTAAGTAGACGTATTCTTAACTAATTTCGTTGATTTTTTCGTAACTTTAACGTCAGCTTTTCTGAATTCTGTCTCATTGATCGCCCACATTTCGTGCCTCATATTACTTTCGTATCTGCGCATTTGACCTTGAACCACTGCCTACCAGTTCGCCACACACACACAGCGCGTGCACACATAAGCTGCTAGCCGCATTGTACACGCACACATACGCAGTGACCAGAAACAGCCCTCTCTCGACACATACCTAATTTGCACCGCATATCGTCTGTGTATCCACTCCACTTCTCTTTACCCCACACAAACACTACATACCGTACCCCAACGGCTGCTTAATATAACCCATATTCCATCCGCCGTTGCATTCTATTGCCCTATCTGACCTTCTCTATCGCTTGTGTATGTTGATAAACAATCACATATACGCCTACCAACTGTCCATATCGCTGCAGAACGCACAACACACCAAACGGTTAGTTTGTGTTCTGACTATCTACATATACGAGCCATCTCGTTGTATTTAGCCAGTACACAGCAAAATAACAACATACATTGGAGGCCCCAAACCACGCTATACTGGGCTGGTTATATGAATGGATCGTGTTGGACTGGTTGTGTTTGGCACCTCGTCTATTCAATCTACCGCGTGGAATGGTGCCGTCGGGGTCTAACTGAAGCAGCAAGCAAGAGGGACTAATCGGACCCTGGCTAGTAACTATCCTGCTGGCAGGATGGTTGGCGGGACTGTCACTGAGTACGGTGCTTGACAATGCAAGTGTCCGTTCACCCTCGGGTGGGGAGCCTTCGGGCGAAAAATGACAGGACGCTTGCGCTGGCGTTGGTGTGCAGAAAAGTCTTACCGTCGAACTCATATTCGTCACAACGCTCAGCTTGCTGAATCAACTCTGGTCGCAATCGGCCAGTTAGACCTCGGCATGGAAAGCGAACGTCAACTTCAACGTCATTCAAATGCTCAATTCTGCTGCTCAATCGATTGTTATAAGGGTTCTTAGTTACCGTGTCATACGTCAGCTATTACTAAAGAATTGAGGGCTAGCCCCTCTAGGAAAGCAAAGCACAAGGTTACATTATGATAGGTTTATCGTACATACTCAAGAATACATGTAAGCATACATATAATCCAACCTAGCACCGCTCGGGCTGTCGAGCGAATGCCCCCAAAAAAAGAGAAAATCTGCTACACTACAGCGGGTATAAAACAGTCAAAACATGGTGATTCACCTAGTACGAATTACACATGAAACCTGGTGTTTACGACAAAAGTTACTATATTACAATATAATATTACTATAACACGATTGCTGTGTCGCTCACGAGGTCGTTCGCTCAGGCTGGATGGGGGAGATATGACCCTCGCGTGCATGGTGACACTGCTGCTGGATCAAGTGTGACTGTCAATCCCTCCACTTGGTGACTGTGAACTGTGAAAATGTGTGGATGCATTCCGGAAACGTGATTCTCTTGCATTGAATTCGAAAATAGAGACTCGTTATGCTGCTGGCAGTCAGAGGATATTTTGTATTGTTTCGTTTCGTTTCGTCGTCGCGCAGTTTATTCTATTTCTATTTCATTGTTGTAACCCCGGATAAAGTGTGCTGAGCTAGCGCAAGAGGGGTTCAGTTCGAGCAGAGCGAGAACAGCAGGAATTTCTGCAGCCAGCTGAATTGGCTGGCTTGTTTGCCTTGTATTCTGTGTGTGCCATTATTTCAGGTCAACCCTTCTCATTTTCTTGCTTTTAGACGAAGAAAGAAGCCAAAGGAGCAAGAAAGAAGACGAAAGGAGCAAGAAGGAGGGCCTGAGAAGGCCGCGTGTCCTGTCGGATTCGGTCAAGAATCCGACAGACGACTGTGGACGATTGGAGACTTGTTGGAGTGTGTCAGTGGCTTCACTGGGAGTGTTGCCTATCTGCACTCGACGAGACTGAGTGAGGCGCGATCCCCGTGGGAGTGTCTGGACGGGTGCGCGCCCACACGATCACATGCCTTTCTGACTTTACTTACTAATAAAACGTAACGAGAAAGTCGGAACGCGGAAATCCTATTTGTGTATTGAATAATCGGAGATAATCCGGCCGTCAGGAGAATCTGTCGGTTCGTTTGGCGATTGAAATCGCCATATTATTGGCATATTTGGAACGTCATTGGTGTTTTATGCTTATGTGACCTGTTTACGAGCTCGCAGGACCACATTTGGTGAGCCCGACGTGATTTGTTGGGCTTGCCATTGCGACCTTCGACTGAAAATGATAGGATTTTGGGGTTTTTTTGGGGGATTTTTGCAATTTTCATCAGCCTAAAACTTGTTTTTCTTTTGAGATTTCGATCGTCCGAGGCGAGCCAATCGAAAGAACGAGCACCGCGACAACCGCGACAGCGTCTACGGCAACTGCTACGACCGTCATCTTCAACCGCAGCAACGCCAGGTCTTACAGTTGGCCCTGTGTGAGGCACAAAAGGACCGAAACCGCCGGCAGTGTAAGGGGAGCTGTTAGAGTGTTGGTGGCTTCGACGTCCACAAATCAGTGCCACAAATCATCGCTTCATCAGCCAACACGTCGAAAAACGTCAAACATCGCATCAAACATCCGTCTGGGCCGAAAAGTGACGATTGTCTGGGGGTCGAGTTTGGAGAGTTGCATCGTGTTCCCGGTGGTCTGTTGACCAGTTTTCGGCAAAACTCTGCCCATTTTCTCAAGGCAGACCCCTGGCCATTTTTTTTCGCGGATTTTTCGACATAGATTTTGG